>ML316830.1:47504-83416 GCA_005239505.1 Nicotiana paniculata | reverse complement strand
TGAGACTAGATATCCACATCTGGAAAAGTTAGCCTTAGCTTTAATAATGGCATCTGGAAAATTACGATCCTATTTTCAATGCCACCCAATCACCGTTGTGACCTCATATCCTTTAAGAAATATTCTGCAAAAACAGGAATTGTCAGGAAGACTAGACAAGTGGGTCATAAAATTAAGTGAGCATGAAATAATCTATCATCCTAGACTGCAATTAAGTCTCAAATACTAGCTGATTTTGTTGCTGACTTTAGTAATAACATTGTATTTGAAGTAGAAAAAGAGTTTCAACTCTTTAACGGTGTTAATCCAGGCCTATGT
This sequence comes from Nicotiana paniculata, assembly GCA_005239505.1. Classification (NCBI taxonomy): domain Eukaryota; kingdom Viridiplantae; phylum Streptophyta; class Magnoliopsida; order Solanales; family Solanaceae; genus Nicotiana; species Nicotiana paniculata. The sequence goes on along the minus strand of ML316830.1, from coordinate 83,098 downwards.
ACCTTGTTCACCGGTGGTTCTTCAAATATAAAAGGCGCCGGCTTAGGCATAGTCTTGATATCACCCACGGGTGAAAAGACACGACAAGCTATAAAGTGTGATCCTATCACTAACAATGAAGCAGAGCACAAAGATTTTATTGCAAGGCTTGAACTCGCACGGGAGCTCTCAATCGAGCAAATTGTGATCAACAACGACTCCCAACTGGTAGTAAATCAGATATAGGGGACTTACATCGCCCGAGAGACTAGAATGCAACAGTATCTGGGAAAAGCACGGGAGCTCGTGAGACAATTCAAAACATGGAAGGTAATGCAAATACCTAGAGAGGAAAATGCAGAAGCAGATGCATTAGCTAACCTCGCAGCAGTCACGGAAGTAACGAACAAAGACAATACAATTGTCGTTCAACTATTTCATTCAATAATAGACCAGGACAGGAATGAGGTAACTTTCAACAACCTAACCTGGGACTGGAGAAACGAAATTCTTAATTTTTTGCAGAATGGCACCGTACCTGAAGACAGGAAAGCAGCTCAAGCACTTCGCCGCAAAGCTGCACGGTACTGCCTTATTCGCAACTCACTTTATCGCAAGATGTTCGGAGGACCCCTAGCTAAATGCCTCGGACCTAACCAAACAGAATTTATGATGAAAGAAGTCCACGAAGGACACTATGGAAACCACTCAGGGGCGAGATCCTTAGTAAAAAAACTAATCAGAGCTGGATACTATTGGCCTAAGATGGAAGAAGAAGCCGAGAATTTTGTATCCAAATGTAAAAGATGCCAAGGTTTGCCAATAACATGCATCGAACAAAGGAATTATTATATCCAATAATATCCCCATGGCTTTTCATGAAATGGGGTATGGACATAGTGGGACCTCTTCCCACAGCTATAGGATAGGTACGATTTTTACTCGTGCTAACCAATTATTTTACAAAATGGGTAGAGGCAGAAGCTTTCAAACAAGTGCGAGAAAAGGAAGTTAAAAGCTTCTTATGGAGAAACATAATATGCCGCTTTGGAATACCAATGGAAATCGTGTGTGATAATGTCCCACAATTCGTAGGCTCGCAAATCACAGAATTCTTCGAAAGTTAGAAAATCAAGCAGATCACTTCAACACCGTACCACCCCGTGGCTAATGGTCAAGCTGAGTCAACGAATAAGGTCATCATCAACAATCTAAAGAATAGGCTGGATAAAGCCAAAGGAAACTGGCCTGATGAGTTACCAGCGGTACTATGGGCATACAAAACAACTTCAAAGATAGCCACGAGAGAAACTCCGTTCGCACTTGTTTATGGATCTGGAGCCTTAATACATGTGGATATTGGCGAACGAAGCATAAGGTTCTCAACAGCCATGGAAGGTGAAAACGACGACGAATTAAGGACCAACCTGGACCTGCTCGAACCACGGAGAGAAGCAACATTGATACGGATGGCAGCTCAAACACAAATCATAGAGCGTTATTACAACCGTAAAGCTCATCTCAAATACTTTAAGATTGGGGACTTCGTCCTTAAAAAAGTCTTTCAATCAACGAAAGAAGCAGGTGCAAGAAAGCTAAATCAAAACAGGGAAGGACCTTACAAAATCCGAGGCATAGCTGGGAAAGGCACCTATGAGTTGGAAGCTATGGACGACAGAGTTCTACCAACAAGCTGGAACGCCATCCATCTAAAGATGTATTACTTCTAAAAGAAAATAATACCCCCGTCAGGTATCACATGTTCGATTTTATTTTGAACATTTAAAAATTTTACTAACTTTTTTAGATGATAGGCACAAAGCTAACCCTTCACCAGATAATGATATTAGACCTGCAAAGACGCGAGGAAATAATAAAATTCCCGGTCTAGGGTTACACTTTCTGATGGACGTTTTAAAAGGGTTAAGCAGTCATCATCTAAAAAACTATATACCTTCGAGTCCGGAATGTTTTTCCTTTTCAGGAAAAGGACCACAAGGAAGGAATAAATAAGTGCTCGAGATTTCATTCTTCAAAGCTCAAACACTTGGGGAACTATACAGTATGGAAGGCTAAGATGAAGCAAAGAAGACTATCAGAAAGTCAAAAGCTTGAGCCTTAAGACCCATCTACCCAACGAGACAACTGACACGAGCAGAATCGAAAGAAATCAAAAGAGCCATCCAAATACAAAGCCTAACGTAAAAGGAAAAAACCTTCGAACATATTCAGGTTGAAAGGCAAAATATTAGTCACGTGAAATAAATGTACATCTTTATATTTATTCAAAGATGTTGTAACAAAAACAGTTAGGGGTAAAAGATCATCATGAATGTACTCATTCAAAACAAAACTGTTCTCAAATAAAACAGTTATGGATGAAAATATCTATATCCTTGTATTTGTTTAAATAACTGTTATCAAATAAAAACAATTACGGATAAGAAAACATTTCCCTCACACATATTAGAAAACTGTTTCCAAAACAGTTGCGGGTAAAAACCCCAATTTTTACAAAAACTGTTACTAATAAAAAAATAGTTGTTTCCTTGTATTAATATCGAAAAACTGTTTTCTATGAAAAACAGTTACGAAATACAAGAGTATGTCAAATCTATTAAACAAAAATAGTTGCAAGCATGAGTTTTAGACGATAATCAAACACATGTAAAATGTCATGGAAGTTCAAACAAGAAAAACTTTCCTTGGAAACATTCTTAAACATGTGTAAAATTCCTATCACTCTATTGCATTATCATGAAGTTGAGACGTCTTCTTCATGCCAATTATAAAGGGCCCTCTTCCATAAACTATGCCTATTACAAAAAGGCACACATTTGATATGACACCGTGCCTATTACAAAAAAGGTACGAGTAGTCTAAAGCATTCCCCATGCAAAACTCGAAGGTAAAACTAAAACCTCGAAAGATGAAGCATGCAAAAGACTTAAAGAATAAAACAGAAACTCAACAAAAGTTGAACTAACATTTATATATAAAAACGGATAAAACAAAGTATTAACTTATACTTAGCCGTATAAAATTTTTATATACATTGTGATGCCCCTAAGTTGTCATTTGGGGACTTTAAGGTAATCCAAATTTACCCCCGATGGGACTGGGGGTAACCACCAATTAATACAAAGAAAAAGAAACAAAGGGATAAACCAACTAAATCTTTTCGAGAGAGGGGTTGACTTCAGTGGCAAAAGGAGCGGGAGCAACTAGGGATGAAGAGGCATGAGCGGTTGGAATCTCACAACCAGGTGAAGAGAGGTTGTGACCTTGTTGAGCCTTCTCCATGGCTTCCTTAGTTTTGGCTATTTCTGCGCTAAGGTCAAAACCCTATTGACTCATTTCCATCAATGTGTCAAGGCGAGAATTCATATACGCCCAGCTCACATCGACAACAACCACCTCTTCCAAATATTCATAATCCTTTGCCCATACTTGAAGCTCAGCTCTCAATCCATCCTTCTCCGCTTCCGCACCTGCATGGGCGACCCTTAATGGAACAATCGACTCCTCTAAAGTTTGAGCTTTGTCTAAGCCCTACGAAGGTATTCTTGAGTACGAGTGAGTGATTGCACGAGCTCGCCTGCGTATTATTCCTTCAGCCCCAACAAGTTCTTCAAGTCTCTAATCTCCTCCGAGGCACGGGAGAACTGCTCCGCGAATGAAGACACCAAAACACTCTTATCTTTATCAGCCTGACTGCAAGATTCCCTCTCCACTGCCAGTTCTGCTTCCATGAGTCTCATCTTCCGCTTCAAGGTACTCCTTTCCTCTTCTAAAGCATCCATGTCAATCCTGAGGCTATCATACTGTGCTCTTCAATTATCAACATCAGCCTGCAACTCTTTTGTCTCTTGGTCCGTGTTTGAAATCCTCTTCATAAGCTCCATGCCTATAAGGTTAATCTACAAGAAATAAACCAGTCAGATATGGTAGCTTTCATATACGAAAATGAAAGAGGATAACTTGCATCATACCTTCAAAGAAGTATGCACAACCTCATTGGCCCATGTAAGAGAACCGTGGCTGGCTAGCTTTGCTTTCTCAGAGGGACCTATCAAAGGCTTGAGCCATACTTCAGACTCACCCGTTTTCTTGAAAAGATTCCCCTCAGCTGGAACCTCTATTACCACCTGCCGCATCTCTCTGCTGGAAGACCCTACTTCCCTAACGGAAGGCATGAAAGCAGACAGAGATGGAACAACAACAGGCATGGAGGGTTGAGGAGCTGGAGAAGCCACGGGAAAAGCAGCAGGCACAAAGAGTTGAAGAGTCAAGGAAGTTACGAGCAAAGAAACAACAGAAGTTGAAATAACCAAAGGAACAGACGAGACAACTTCTCTCAAAGAAGCAGGAAAGACAGCAGCCAAAGGGACATCGTCAGGAGCGAGATCAACACCCTCATGAATAGGGGAATGTGAAACATCATCAAGGACATGGGGGTCAATCACAGACACGGAAGGCAAGGTTAAGGCTGTAAGATCATCATCTAAAACCACCCGCCTTCTCCGTGGCCTGTGCACTAAAGCACCTTCTTCTTCTTCTACAGAACGAGACTCACCAATCTTCCTCTTTGAGGAAGATGAACCAACAATAATTTCTTGGGCCTGAGCCAAAGACATCTTCGGGATAGATGAAGCAGACACCCCACGAGTGGAGAACCCTATTAAAAGGGAAAAAGTTAAATGACAAAGAAAGAAGAGACTCGAGTAAGGAAAGAAGCAATAACAAAAAGCTTCACTTACCGTGGGTCTTTACATGCCAACCATACTTCCCAACGAGGTACTTCCAAGATCTATCTTCTGAAGGAGCAACAAACAATAATTTTTCTACCCAATCACGAGTACCAGAGACATTCTCAACAGTATTCATGATTGCTGAGAGAAGAAAAAACAGATACGGTGTTAATAAAACATCTCAAGTCAAAAAAAGAAAAAGTAAATGTGAGCTAAAGAATACTCAGGTGCGCGATTCCACTTCTTAGGGAAGGGAAGATTTTCTTCACCCACTAAACCAACAGTGGGTACAGCAACATACCGGAGGTACCAACCCCTATCCTTATCATCTCCAGGGGTTACCAGCACTCTTTTGCTTCTAGCAGTCAGAGTAAAAACCCCTTCAAGAAATAAGGTAGGAGAGTAGAGCTGAATAAGATGGTTGAAGGTAAAAGGAACCGAGGCTAAAGAAGCCAAACTCTTAAGACATGCGACAACTTGCCAGACAAGCGGGCCAACTTGTCCTAAGCAGATATTGAAAAAACGGCAAAATTCAATTATAACTGGGTCAATGGGGGGTCTAAACCCTAAAGTTAAAGGATACATATAAACAAAGGAATATCCCGTCTTGTAAGACGTTATTCTTTGGTTACTATTCGGAATATAGACAGGAAATTCAGNCGAACAAGGGAAATCTGACCCTCAGTTATAAGGGTTGGATATCTTTCGACACTATCAAGAGAAGAAGATTGATCTACAAGAACTTGACTATCCCTAGCAGAAAAAAAATCAGCAGGGACAATTTCATCGACTCCAGGCTCACGAAGGCGCTCGCCTCTACCTCTAGACAAAGACCGAGAAATCCTAAATCTCGGAGAAACTGGAGATCTAGTGGAATGAGGAGGAACTATCTGAGAAGAGGAGGAGCCCCTCGAAGGAGTGGATCCTAGATTTCTAAGTCTACCACCTCTCCGACTCCTAGTCGGAGCAGAAGATGGCGTTAAACTTTCAAGATCTATTACTCTTTGAGGTTGGTTTGAAGAAGACATGTTTACAAAGGCGAAGAAGAAAGTTCTTTACAAAAGACAAAGTTAGAAAAGTGTTTCGTGGAAGCAAAGAAAAGAAAACATGTATTTATACTTGAAGACAACTATCAAACATGAAGAAAAAGGAAAATAATGATGAAAAGTCATAAATTAAGATGTCACTTCGAGACTGGCACAACCGCAAAAGCCCTAAAAAGTGCCGAGTAAATGCAGAACCAATCCGAAAAGGACACGTGGTATGAGCATTAAATGGAAGTGACAAACGACGCCTGTGGTGCAGAGAAGGATACAATGATTCAAGGAAAAGCGGCGGCAAAATATTCCCACCATTAATGAGTATCCACTTACCAAATATTAATTGTTAAATATATGGTAAGTGGGGGGGGACTATCTGTATTGGTAAAAAAGAGTTTCACACGTAAGCCAGCTTTTGACAACTCAGCCAGTCACGTGTACACAGGAAAATGTGACAGCTGGATGTGATTCTTTGAAGAGGTATGGTACAAAAAGGAACCGTTCAGTAAACCCATGAACTTATCAGCCATGAGAAACTTAACTTGATCAAAACGGGAGAGATGCACAGTCAGAATGAATCTAGACAAAGCTACGGGCAGATTCAAGGACCCACAATTGATTAATCGAACGTTATGTAACCGAACCCCAATTACCGTTATCCTTTGTAACGCCTCATTAATGTCATAATTAGTCATTAATGAGTAACCATAGCAAGAGTCGTACGTTATAATAATCTCCTATATAAGGGAGGGAAATACAGCTTGCAAAGGCATCTGATTCTCGAATACAATCAACTTCGATTTTTTATATTTCTGCAATATTGTCTATTAGTCATTTTTCTCCATTACATTGATTATAAGTAACCCACATGCATCTTAAAAATAATATTTAGTCAAAGGGTCTAATTCTTTGGTTAAACACTAATAATATTGCTAATATGATCCATTTAGCTCCTCGTGAGACATTGTTGATCCTATACAAGATTTTGTCAATTTTAATTTGGAAAAACTTCTTTCCCCGATGAAATTGTTATAGTAATACTTTATTATATATATAAGGAACATAGGCATTAGAAAAAAAAATGAAGTCTTGTTATCTTATTAAGTATATCCATAAGAGTGTTATCTTCTACTTGTAATATTTCCTTTCACGCTATATAATTTGAAAAATAAGCCTAAACTTTAATTTTGTAGATGAAAAATTAATTCATATAATTACTACTAATAAAAGATGGCCCCCCAACCGCTTCTTGGGTTGCTTTACCCTTCAGCCGGCGTTGCAAACATCATAAAGAAAAAACCCCTAACTATTATTTTTTTCATAACAAACACAAGATCGATAAAACCCATTTTCTCATCTTCAAGCATTTTTTTCCTTCACCAACTACTAAAGACACCATGATTTGAGCTAAACATAAGACCTACAATATACAGTATCTCACTCAATTAGGAAGAGTACAAAAAAATAGACCAATTTTTACCCTAACTCTCACATCTGCGGACCGCACAAAAATGTGTGCGGACCACACAAAAATATGCGCGGCCGCACAATTTAAACTTACGGGCACTATTTTTCATTTCATGCAATTTTCTTTCAAATTAGGCAAGATTTGAGGAATTAAACATGATTAGCTATTTACCTAGGCCCCAATTAAAATTTTAGATACTATTCATATGATTCTAAGAAAAAATGACTATCTATTGACATTGTCAGGCATGAAAATAACCCTAGATAAAAAAAACAAACTAAGAAAAGATGAAAAATCTAAAAAGGTAATGAACATACCAATAAGGAAGGATGTATGTGTGAATCTACACAGATGAAATGCTTGAAGTTTGAGAACTAATGGGATATGCACTGTGCTTGCTTAGGGTTTCGGAGTCCAGAGAGGAAAAGGTGTGAATAGTACATGGAGGCCCTATTTATAGGTTGACTAGTCGGTGCAAAACTTACCTGAGTGTGGCTGCACAATTTTGAGTGCGGTCCGCACTCACTACAAAAAAAAAAAGTGTTTAGCGACGGCCGTATTCAGTCGCTAAACCACTATTTTCCGTCGCTACGGTTGTTTAGCGATAGATTCAAGTTTGTCTCTAAAATGCTCATAGCTAGGCTCATAGCGATGAAAAATACCAAACCGTCGCAGAATTATCGACAGATGAGCGACGAAATATATCTGTAGCAAAGTTTAGCGATGGAAATAACCGTCGCTATATTGCTTGTTTCTGTCGCTATTTTGACGACTTTTGTCGCTACAATACATAACAAAATTCGTCGTTTGTTCTTAATAGCGACGAAATCGTCCGTCGCTAGTCGTGCTATAGCTAATTCTCCCTGCTTATTGCAACAAAAACCTTTTGTCGCCAATTCGTTGCAAGATTTAATTTTACGCGATAATTTTAGGTATGGAAAGTATCCGTCCCTAATTTATTTTTAATAAATTGCTAATTTTTTAAAATTCGTTTTATTTATTATTATAAATCTACTCTGTTCAAGGATATTACATAAAAGATATTAAATACACTTAATAAAAAGTCACTGATATTAATATAAATTAACAATATATTCAACAAGGTCCAAAATATATAACATAATGCATATAACGGTATCGTTAAGTACAAAAAATCCACAAGGACCAACAATAAAGTCCAAACAAAATAGGCTAACTATGCAAGGCTGGAGAGTTACGATCATCATCAGAACCCAATGTATGAACCTCATCAATGTTAGAAACAGTAGGAGATGTAGGAACTGTAGGTGCCACATCTAATGGGTGGTTGGTAAGATCAGTATTTGGCTAATTCGAGGGTAATAAAACTAATTCGCGTACCCGCTCAACGACTACAGGAACTATATGATCTGTCAGTGTAGGAATCAATCACATCACTAACTCATCCAGATTCCCTGTCGGTGTTGATTGAGCATTTGGAGGTGTTGCTGACGATGTAGCATCATATCCAAAAAAGAGTCATGAAGATTTGGCGCGTAGTAGCATTTTGCTTGAGATCCAATACCATATAACCTTCTTTTCTTTTCTCCTCCATGTATTGGTAAAAAATAGACATTACACGTGTAATATCTTGGATGACAAAGCAGTATACGTGGAACAATGGAAGGACGACAACTGGATGAAAGCTTGGAAAGAGGTACGGAGCAAAGAGGTACGGGTTAACACCCACGAGATAATTAGAAGCGGAAGCTCCAGTCTAATCGAGAAGTTGAAGAGACACGGTCAGAATGAACCAGGGCAAAATAAAGGGCAAATTCATCAATCAATGAGCTAAATGTTACATAATCTTCACGCAACAGTTTACCTATTGTAACGTTACATTAATGATATAAATATTCATTAATACTCAATCATTAAGAAGAGTAGACGTTATATTATGAAATACCTTATAAATGGGAGTAAAATATCACTTGTATGGACACGTTCGAACCACTACTGAAATATATTTACTTTTATGTGATCTTATTGCTTTCTTATTTACAAGTTTAATTATTATTATACGGTTATCAGAAGCCCGAGTACTTCTTAAAATAGCTTTACTAAGAATCTAATTCTTTGGTTAAACAAATTGGTTCCGTTGTCGGGACCTCTGATAATGTTTATTTTTTCTCGAATAACCTTTATCGAATCATGACGAATACCAACTACAACAACCAACAAACAACTTAAATCCCAGTTCCATCGCCTCAGGGATCCCCACGAGGTTCAAGGGACAACTCCCCAGAAAGATCTACAACTCACAACAATGATCAAATTGGAAACGAGCAAACAGGAGACAAGACCCTGTGAAGTAGATGGTTAGTGAATATGTGAGTGAAGCTCTTCAAGCTTTCATTAGGGGGTTACCAACTATGTCATCTACGCCTCCTCCAAACAACACCGCGACTGTAGAAAATCCACAATCTGGACTAGCAAATTCAGGAATTAAAGGCACTCTAATGAATCACTTGGAGGAAGACCAAGTATGTCTAATAATTCAGATTTACAATCCTTAATACTAACCTTGCAGAAGCAGGTGAAGGAACAAAACAATCGTATCGAGAAAATTCCTGGAGTACCGCCTGTCATCAAGGGTATTGATATTTATAAATACTCTCAACAACCCTGGAAGCCAAGTGCAACACCTTTGCCGATTCCCAAGAAAATTCAAAATGCCTGGCATACCAAAGTACGATGGGACAACTGATCCACATAATCATGTTACTCCTTTCACCACAGGAGTAAAAGGAAACGACTTGACTAAGCAAGAAATTGAATCTGGGTTGGTCAAAACGTTTGGAGCGACACTCACCAAAGGAGCATTAACATGGTATTCTCTGTTGCCCGAAAATTCTGTTGATTCTTTTGCTGAGCTTGCAGATTTGTTTATAAAAGCACATTCCGGTGCACAAAAAGTGGAAAAGAGAATGGAAGACATATTCAAAATAAAACAGGGAGATATAGAGTTGCTTCGTGAATTGGTAGATAGGTTTCAACGTGAAAGGATGCTTCTACCAAGAGTACCTGACAATTGGGCAGCTATGGCCTTTGCAAATAATTTGAATGATAAAAGCTCTGAAGCCACGAGGAGACTCAAAGAGAGATTGAGAGAGTTCCCAACTACGACTTGGCACGGTGTTTATAACAGGTACAACATCAAATTACGAATTGAGGAAGATACTATTGCCCAGTCAAAAGCAGAAGACAGGATGTGTTCTAGACGCTCCGAATCAGAAAGGAGAATTGGCAAAAAGAGGTACGATCCATACATGGGACCTTCGGGACGAGAGGCTTGTTCCAAATTTGAAAACCCACGGTTTGATCACAGACCGTCGAATAAATATTTGAGCTCATCATCATCAAGATCCAGAAGGGGTCGAGATGAGCGAAATAGAGGTAATACAAGAATTGGAGATTACAGTTTCAATGTAAGTACTTCCGAATTAATTACAGTATTAAGAAATATGGGTGATAAAGTTCTATGGCCCAAAGAAATGAAATCAAATCCAAACAGAAGGAACCTAGACTTCTGGTGTGAATTTTACAATGATCATGGGCACAAAACATCAGACTGCAGGTTATTGCAAGGTGAGGTAGAACACTTATTAAAACAAGGTTATCTAACAGAACTGTTTAGTGAAAAAGGTAAACAGACATATATGAAGAATAGGCAGGAGTCCCCAAAACCACCATCTCCGAAGAGAACTGTAAATGTGATAAATGGAGGAGAGGAAGTAAATGGCGTAACTTATACTTCAGCAAGAAGGATGTCCAAGTTCACAGTGACCCACGGGAAATGGACTCGTGAGACTTTGGAGGATGACAACATCTCATTCGATAACTCAGATGCTGATGGATTACTGCTTCCACATAACGACGCACTGGTAATATCTCTACTTATAGATGATACTGCCGTAAAAAGAGTATTGATTGATCTAGGTAGCTCGGTCAATATCATTTTGCTGAGGGTTGTGGAAGAGATGTTAATGGGGGACCGTGTAATTCCAAAAGCACGTTCCTTGTCCGGATTCGACAATCTACTGTCACAACAAAAGGAGAAATTGAGCTTAAAACCTATGCAGAAGGTGGCGTCAAGGAAACAAAATTTCAAGTTATAGATACAAATATGACTTATAATGTCATCATGGGGAGACCATGGATCCATGGCATGGATGCAGTACCATCCACCATGCATCAATTAATCAAATTCCCTTCCAGATGGGGAATCCAGAAAATTAAAGGTGATCAACAGACTTCAAGAAACATCAACTCAGTGATGCACTCCAATAAAAAATAAATAGCAGAGGAATCAAAATACGAGGGAGCAACTCGAACAGACACGGAAGAAAATGATAAAGACATGGTGAATCAAATCACCACGGATGTCACACCAAGACATACAAACATGGATTCCAGACCTGATGTTATTCAAGAACCAGAAGAGAATGAAAATATTAAGACAACAACTGAGGAGCTCGAAGCTGTTCCACTACTCGAGCTTAAGCCTGAGCACAAAATCCACATAGGAGCAAGGCTAAGCCCGACCAGAAGAGGTAAGTTAATTGAATATTTAAAAGTTAACGTAGATTATTTTGCTTGGTCCCATTCAGATATGGCAGGTATACCCTCAGAAGTGATGACTCATAAACTAAATGAGACCCATCCTTCGTACCTGTCAAGCAAAATAAAATAAGGCATGGATTGTTCAAGAATAAAGTGATCGATGAAAAGGTACAAAAACTCTTAAAAATCAGTTCAATACGTGAGGTAAAATATCCTAACTGGTTAGCTAATACCGTAGTGGTACCTAAAAAGAATGGAAAAGGGAGAGTATGCGTAGATTATACGGATCTGAATAAAGCATGCCCAAAAGACTCATTTCCATTACCGCACATAGATCAAATGATTGATTCCACTACAGGTCATGAATTGTTAGGCTTTCTAGATGCATATTCTGGTTACAATCAGATAAAAATGGACCCCTCAGACGAGGAAAACCTCCTTTATTATAAACACGGGGACTTATTGTTACAAAGTCATGACTTTTAGCTTGAAAAATGCTGGAGCCACATATTAAAGGCTAGTGACCAAGATGTTCCAGGAACATCTGGGGAAAAAAATGAGGTGTATATTGATGACATGTTGGTAAAGTCAATGAAGGCAAAAGATCATTTCCAACATCTCTCGACTAATTTCGAGATCCTCCGCAGGTATAACATGAAGTTAAATCCAGAAAAATGCGCCTTTGTTGTCGAATCAGGTAAATTTTCGAGTTTTATCGTATCAAATAGAGGCATTGAAGTAAATCCTGCTCAAATTAAAGCTATTAAAGAAATATCCGATGTAATAACGAGCAAAAAAAAAGTTCAAAGATTAACAGGAAGGATTGCAGCTTTAGTAAGATTCATCTCCTGATATTCGGAGAAGAGTTTTAAATTCTTCTCAGTACTAAAGAAGCAAAATCAGTTCGAATGGATTGAAGAATGTCAACAAGATCTTAAAGACTTGAAGGCTTATCTATCGAATCCCCCACTACTATCTAAACCAAAGGAAGGGGAAATGTTATACATTTATCTTGCTGTGGGCAGAAATAGCCGTAAGTGCAGTCCTGGTAAAGGAGGACAAAGGTAAGAAATATCCTCTTTACTATGTAAGTAAGTCCTTACTAGATGCTGAAACTAGATATCCTCATCTAGAAAAATTAGCCTCGGCTCTAGTCATGGCAGCTAGAAAGTTAAGACCGTATTTTGCAGTGTCACCCAATTACCGTTGTAAGTTCATATCCTTTGAGAAATATTTTGCATAAGCAAGAACTGTCAGGTAGACTGGCTAAATTGGAAATAAAGCTAAGTAATTATGGCAGTCTATCAACCTAGGACTGCAACAAAGTCTCAGGTTTTAGCCGATTTTGTCGCAGATTTTAACACTAGCTTAATTCCCGAAGTAGAAAAAGAGTTACAAATGTTTACCGGAGCTAATCCAGGAATATGGACTCTATTCACCGACGACTCTTCTAATATCAAAGGAGCCGGGTTAGGAATTGTTTATATACCACGTTCGGGTGAAAAGATAAGGCAAGCTATTAAATGTTATCCCATTACTAACAATGAAGCAGAGTACTGTCACGACCCCAAATCCTAACAGGTCGTGATGGCGCCTATCGTGGAACTAGGATAGCCAACTATCACATAACTACACATTTGTTTTAATATAATTTCTCAAAAATAAATAATAACCAGCAACAGAGTATAAAATTTTTCTCTAACTCTTTAAGCAAACAAAATAATATAATCTACTATCTAAACAAATCCCCCAGGACTGGAGTCAAACGATCACGAGCATCTAAGAATAAAACTAACACTGCTAATGTCATAAACCATGTCTCGGAATAAAATACTAATACTAATGAAGGAAGGGAAATAGAGAAGCTGCGGACGCTGGACAACCACCTCGAAATCCCGAATGCTGACGATGAATGAACTCAAATTGCTACTGCTAAGAACCAGTACATGGATCTGCACACAGAGGTGCAGGGAGTAATGATGAGTACGCCAACTCAGTAGTAATAAAAATAAATCACAGTCTGAAGAATAAGAAACACACAGCAACAAATACACCAATCCCCAAAACCGTAAAATATCAAGTCTCAATAAAGTATACATAAGTTCGAAAACCAGTTTCCGTAAAAATCCTTGAAACAAGTATAATTTCCAATATTTCTCAGTAAAACTCCCAAAATATCACTTTGAAAGATGAAATAAATCATAACCAAAAGCTCAGCAAAATATCATTTAAACCGCCTCTCGAGAAAAATCATCACTCGTAATCAGTCACTCAGCACCTCACCATCACTCAATAACAGTCACTCAGCACCTCACAGTCACTCAGCATCAGCCCCTCGGGCAACCTCACTGTCACTTATGCCTCCCAATCACACATCACTCGGCACTCGCACTCAGTAGGTACCTGCGCTCACTGGGGTTGTGTACAGACTCCGGAGGGGCTCCTATAGCCCAAGCTCTATAAACTAGCCGCATCATGGCATCAATCATATCTCAGGCTCTTGACCTCTCTCATATCATAAATATCCTCATAACATTGGCCCTCGGCCTCACTCAGTTAGACACTCTCAACATGCCACTCGGGCCATAAATAAAACAAGGTTCTCGACCCAAAAATAGTATTTCATTTCAAGAAATAGTAATATCATCAAATAGGAGTGTCAACAATTTCACAAGAAAGACTGAGTGTAAAATAATAGTTTCAAAGTAGTGAGAATATCAGTAAAATAGCCCCCAAGGGGTTAGACAGATCGGCAGTAGGCCCCAAACATGGCTTACAACCCAAGTATATCAAAACACAATATTACTACAAATCATATGCTTTAAAAGCGGTTTCGCAACTCAATAGTTGCCTGAAAAGGTACTTTTTTCCAAATTTCCAATTCTTGCATGCCCCACACTCGTCATCCAGTGTGTGCGTCACTCAAAATCCGTGAAAGGATGTAAAGTCCAGGGTTTCATACCCTCAGGACATGATTTAAAGACATTACTTACCTCAAACTAGCCCGAAAAGGTACTCCGCAATGCGTTTGGCCCTCGAATCAGCTTCCGAGTTCTCCAAATCTATAAAATTCAGATTCATAACATCAAAATATGCTAAAGGATTGAAACCCAAACGAAAAATCTCAACTTTATGCACAAAATCCGAAATTAGTCAAAACCCGACCCTCGGGCTCACATCTCGGCACTCGACAAAGTTTATACCAAAATGTTCCTCATCATTTCACGAGTCCGTACATATAAAGAATTCTGAAATCGGAGTCCGTTTGACCCCTCAAATTGCCCCTAAAAGGTCTCTTAAACTCAAGCCCTAGTTTCACTTTTTTTCTACTGATTTTCTCCAATTAAACACTTCAAAAACATGTAATCTTGTCGGATTATTCGATGATAATTTAATATTATGGAGTAGAAATGATCACAAGTGACTTACCTCAAGATTTCCCATGATTTCTTGCTCAAAAATCGCCCCAAGCCGTGTTCTTTCACCAAAAAACGCAAAAAAAACATAGCAACATTAAAAATACCCAATTCTGGTCGCTAAAAGCAAAATTCCGTCGCTAAAACGTGCACTATCTGGTCGCTAAAGGTGCGCGCACCAGATCCTGTTGCACCAACAATGTTTATTTTCACTAAAAGAGTTCTAACTCCACCATATGAACTAGGATTTCGATGATTCTTGTTCCTATGAGTCATAAATCATAATACGAACATAGTCCTTCAATCGAAACTCAATTCAGAGCTCATTTGCTCAGTGCGATACTCATTTCGCTTGTTAAACCATTAAATCACATTTCGCGTCAAAAATCCAATCGCGACTTGATGAAATTAGACCAACCTTTCCAGATCACTCCTATAATTCATTATCAAAATCCCGGAAGTCTCGAAATCAAATTTCGATCTCTACAACTAAAAATGGACCTTTGTTTCATTATATGCTTATGCTCAAAACGCCAAAATCTTCCAAAACTTATCCGAGCCTCATGGGAACCCAACCAAGTATACTAACAAGTCCCATAATATGACTCAAACTTAGTCGAGCCTTCGAATCACCAAAAACAACGTAAAAATACTAAATTCACCCCGGATTCAAGCCTATGAACTTTGAAACTTCTAAATTCCACCAAAGATGCCGAAACTAACCAAAACACATCTGAATGACCTAAAAATTAGCACACATGTCCAAAATGACACTACAAACCTGCTCCAACTTCCGTAATTCCATTGCGACCTCGATAGCCTATTTTCCATTGCCGACCGAAAATCTCCAAAAACTAACTTTCGCCATTTCAAGCCTAATTCTACACCGAACATCAAAACCATATTCCGAAGACACTCTTAAGCTCCAAATCACCTAACGAAGCTATTTGAGCCATAAAATCTACATTCCGAGGTCGTTTACCAATAAGTCAACTCCCAGTTGATTTTTCCCACTATACGACTACTCTAAGAGACTAAGTGTCTCAATTCTGATTACAAGCACTACAGCCCGAACCACCCGACTCCAAAACATCATAAACAACTAAACAAGGCGTAACCAGACAGAAACAGGAATAACGGTGAAAATTCTACGGAACGACCGACCAGGTCGTTACATTCTCCCCCACTTAAACACACGTTCGTCCTCGAACGTGCCTAGAGCTGTTCCAAACACCACCAAAATTGCTGTGTAACCTACCATGCACATATTCAGAGATGATTCCACGTCACCCTAACCCATATAGGTCTGATATCACCACACAGATGAAATTTCAAAATCCAATCTTGACCCATAAAACTTAGAACTACATTTTCACTTCTGAATCAATTTCCAAGATCAAAATCCCACAACTATAAACTGAATAAGTCTGGGCTACTGTAACAAGTCATATTCGTAACCCAAGATGAAATACCATGATACACTACATGACTCGAGCACTCGTGGCGATAACTCCTAATCACAATAGTTGCTTATAACAACCCAATACCGGTAAATAACCTTTCATCAAGCAAAGCCTCGTTCTAACACTTTCATATGCTGCCGATGATGAAAGGAACACGCAGAATCTAGTAACCATTTGTCTGATTAGTATCACTACCACTATACCATCCAGAGCCATAACTTGTGCAACTCGTGCACTCAATAACAACACCCCAAAATCTCAATTTATAAAATAAAGAAGACTCACACGAGAGGACTATCCTGCCATTAACTATTACCATCACAACATTATGCTAGAACCCTGCCCCACAACGTAAAATTAGAACACACGAATCTGACACGAAGGGTCATACCTCTACCTAACTCTGCTGCAAAGCGTGATCTTATGCAACCGCTGGACCACATGAAATACTCCAAGCCACCTTGCTCAAAATCAATAACCATGCGAAATTCGACATCAATTACTCAAAGTGAATTGCCATAATCCTGGGGGAAATCAGACGATACCATGCCACCCGAACCAGAAAGAACATAACCAACACGTCTCAATCCTGCAACACCCAATTACTTACCTTACTCAAATCTCGCTATAAAGCCCAGATAGAACCGCACCCTATGCACATACAACCAATGATCACAACTCCTCGAAACACTGAAAGGTAACTCATAGATCACTCCAAAACATGAATAAGCTCAATGATAATCGAATGGTACATCCCTCAGCAATAGCAATTTGGGGTCAACAATTCCGACTCAGTGTAGAACACACACCCATACTGGCCTACCAATAATTCTAAATCAACTATGGTCACCCACAACAGGTAGATAACTCTCCAAAGGTTCACAATGACTGAATCATGACATATACTAACACCTGACTAGCTTTTCCTGCATACTCATAGTCCACAACCACAAAATAATCTGTTTATGAAAACTCCCAGTCTCAAAATCCATGAGGCACACCAATTACCATATCTGATCCCAATTCCACAACTCGAATATATAACATGTCTCTAATACATAATCATTCCACGAGGGATACTCCTATAATTCTTCTGTGCCACCAAGAAAACTTGAATATCAGCAGTCGATCCAGCAAAAGAGCATCGCAATACCAATGAAGCACCCTTAACTTAAACACATTGCCCCTTATGAACGTATGCCTTCATCAAGCCACCCAATGGTGGTATCACCTACCTAGTCATCTGAAACTGCCAATGCTGACCTTCCTTCTATAACTGAACCGTGACCTCACATATGCCAATCTCCACTATACACAAAATACTGCATACGCCATGCCATCCTGTGATAAATATGAGAACTTCATGCTCCCTTACAGGCCAAGAACTTCTCATTTGACCCCATATAGAAGCAAAATCACTATACCTCACATGGCCCTCACGCCCGTAGAAAATATACACCTCTACCCGTGGTAGAAACCATCCAGAACTCTCTGAATCCCATTAGTACAACACCAAACCGGCAGGACTGAATCCTTCTAACTCAACCACGCTACGCATGCCACCAAATCCCAAGAGAATTTCTAAGAAACACCTGTAACAACTCATTACCTCATTAACACCCAAAGAACTCTCCATATCCCTTGTCATGATGATCTGACCTACTACCAAGCTGTCCTATTTATCCAAGTTCCTTCTGAATTAACGTCGAATTGATAATTTTTCTTGCCATGATACCGAATCTCAATCCAGATTCACCACACGAAACCCGGGCATAAAATAGACCGTCTTAGGCTTATAAGCCACTGAATACTCTCTCAAATATTCCCCAAAAGCACCACATTAGAAATACCTACCCTGAAGAAACTTCCTGCGAATTTAAAGTCATTGCCTTCCCTTTCCTGATACTGATGGATAGAATCCATGATAATGTAAATATACCACAGGCCTTGACACCTTCCACGTAAATCTCAGTTCTAGCCCAATTGACACCTTGAAGATCCTCAAGCTCTACATATAATCTTGAATCCGCCAGAACCATTCTCGAACGTCATTCACTCTACGCAATTTCAATTATACTGACCAACAGAAAGTACGACCTGGCCCCGTTTGCAGACCACATACTAGGAAAGTAATTCACACCTTTGAAGAAACACGCTCACTCATACACTGAACACACTACACTTTTTACAATTTAAACTCAATCATTCAATAAGGTCCATTATCCGTAAAGTACATTACAACCTGTATCGAAGAATTTCCATCACTCGAGTCATTCCCAGACTCCACCTCTGTAGGTCATAACTGATTTACAACCATACCTCGAACAGAAATTAATACAACACATAATCGTGTAATCAACTTATCATTAGCGGACTTCCCCACTTGGCTCAAAGCCAAAGATCAAGACAAACAATAACTCATGGTGCCCATACAGTATCATTGCCACCATACTGTGTTGAGGTTCAACTAAATCGTTCATAAGTTCATCTGACCCAAACCATCTGATACTCAAATCGAATGCAAATCTCGCATTCACCATTGTAATGGTCATGCCAATTCCCACAAGCGATCTAAAGAAATTACAACATACATCATTTACTGATACAGAGAACTTGCTACAGATAAACATAAGGGTCACATACCTCAAGACAACCCGCAGGAGATACCCCTACCTGCTTAACCTCAAAATGATATCTCCCAATACACTTCCAAAAATCATAGCTATCACGCAATTACTATACCTTCCTACATTAGAACACAACCACTGCTTGCCCCCAAGACATCCCATTAAGCGGTATAAGAACCTGAAGTTGATGAAAATACTAACACTGGAGTTGTGGTCAAGGAATTATTGAGCTTCTGGAAGCTATAATCACACACGTCTGACCACATAGATACCTTCACTAGACACCACGTGTCCCAAGAATGCTACTGAACTGCGCCAAGAATTTACACTTGGAGAACTTCGCACAAAACTTCTCTTCCCTATATCCTTGTAATACCATCATCAAATGCTGAGTATGCTATCCCTGGCTACGAGAGTACGACAGGATGCCATCAATAAATACAATAACAAAGGATTTATAACACGACTGAATACGTCGACAATCAAATACATGACCGCTGCTGCGGCATTGGTCAGCCCAAAGGACATCACCAGGAACTCATAACACAATAGAAAGATCCGCTTCGCTCCACATCTAAACAACATAAGAGGTCCTTCACTAAACTCATAGCTCGAGGCCATATTCTAGCATAATAATGAAGTCAATTAACAATGATACTTGCTACCTCTCCCACTAATCCATTCTTGCCACAATCAAACATCCTGAACACATCTAACTATCAATCACACTCACCACGTAGTCATCTAGTCACAAAGTTCCATCAATAAGGACACCAACATACATATAAGTCCCCCAAAACATGTGCTCACACAAATGAAATCTCAACACTCAAGCCACATACAAAATCTGGCCTCAAGTCCTTCCAACTGGCCCATTACCAACATGCTAAAAATCACATCTCACCCATGAAAGTTACAAGCCGATGATGCACAACTAATACCAAGCGCTCACGTGCGCATTCGAATACATGAAAGGAATTCAAAGAGTTACGCTTTTGGATGAATAAAATGGATTTGCACGACAAGAATTCATGAATGTGGAATGTTTCCTAAGGGTTCTGCATCCTCTCAAAGATAAGTACAGACGTCTCCGTACCAATCCGCAATACTGTACTAAACCTGCTCATGACTGTTGAGTCCTATGTAACCTAGAGCTCTGATACCAACTTGTCACGACCCCAAATCTTAACAGGTCGTGATGGCGCCTATCGTGGAACTAGGCTAGCCAACCATCACATAACTACACATTTTTTTTAATATAATTTCTCAAAAATCAATAATAACCAACAACAAAGTATAAAATTTTTCTCTAACTCTTTAAGCAAACATAATAATATAATCTACTATCTAAAAAAATCCCCCAGGACTGGAGTCAACCGATCACGAGCATCTAAGAATAAAACTAACACTGCTAATGTTATAAACCATAGGAATAAAATACTAATACTAATGAAGGAAGGGAAATGGAGAAGCTGCGGACGCTGGACAGCTACCTCGAAATCCCGAATGCTGACGATGAATGAACTCAAATGGCTACTGCTTAGAACCGGTACCTAGATCTGCACACAGAGGTGCATGGAGTAATGATGAGTACGCCAACTCAGTAGTAATAAAAATAAATCACAGTCTGAAGAATAAGAAACACACAACAACACATACACCAATCCACAAAACCGTAAAATATTAAGTCTCAATAAAGTATACATAAGTTCCAAAATCAGTTTCCGTAAAAATCCTTGAAACAAGTATAATTTCCAATATTTCTCAGTATAACTCCCAAAATATCAGTTTGAAAGATGAAACAAATCATAATCAAAAGCTCCGCAAAATATCATTTTAAACGGCCCCTCGAGCAAAACTATCACTCGTAATCAGTCACTCAGCACCTCACCATCACTCAATAACAGTCACTCAGCTCCTCATAGTCACTCAGCACCAGTCCCTCGAGCAACCTCACTGTCACTCATGCTTCTCAATCACTCATCACCCGGCACTCGACACTCACACTTAGTAGGTACCTGCGCTCACTGGGGGTGTGTACTGACTCCGGAAGGGCTCCTACAGCCCAAGCGCTATAAACAAGCCACATCATGGCACAAATCATCTCTCAAGATCTCGACCTCTCTCATATCATAAATATCCTCACAACATTGGCCCTCGGCCTCACTCAGTCAGACGCTCTCAACATGCCACTTGGGCCATAAATAAAACGCGGTTCTCGATCCAAAATAGTATTTCATTTCAAGAAATAGTAATATCATCAAATATGAGTGTCAACAATTTCACAAGAAAGACTGAGTGTAAAATCATAGTTTCAAAGTAGTGAGAATATCAGTAAAATAGCACCCAAGGGTTTAAACAGATCGGCACTAGGCCCCAAACATGGCTTACAACCCAAGTATATCAAAACACAGTAATACTATAAATCATATGCTTTAAAAGCGGTTTCACAACTCAATAGTTGTCTGAAAAGGTACATTTTTACAAATTTCTAATTTGTGCATGCCCCACACTCGTCATCCAGTGTGTGCGTCATTCCAAATCCGTGAAAGGATGTAAAGTCCGGGGTTTCATACCCTCAAGACATGATTTAAAGACATTAATTACCTCAAACTAGCTTGACCCTCGGGCCCACGTCTCGAAACTCGACAAACTTTATGCCAAAATGTTCCTCATCATGTCATGAGTCCGTACATATAAAGAACTCTGAAATCGGATTCCGTTTAACCCCTCAAATTTCCTCTAAAAGGTCTTTTAAACTCAAGCCTAAGTTTCACTTTTTTTCTACTGATTTTCCCTAATTAAACACTTCAAAAACATGTAATCTTGTCGGATTATTCGATGATAATTTAATATTATGGAGTAGAAATGATCGCAATTGACTTACCTCACTATTTCCAATGATTTATTGCTCAAAAATCTCCCCAAGCCGTGTTCTTTCACCCAAAAAATGCAAATAAACATAACAGCATTAAAAAGACCCAATTCTGGTCGCTAAAAGCAAAATCCTGTCGCTAAAAGTGCCATATCTGGTCGCTAAAGGTGCGCACCAGATCCTGTTGCACCAACAATGTTTATTTTTACTAAAAGGGTTCTAACTCCACCATACGAACTAGGAATTCAATGATTCTTATTCCTATGAGTCATAAATCATAATACGAACATAGTCCTTCAATCGAAACTCAATTCGCAGCTCATTTTCTCAGTGCGATACTCATTTCGCTCGTTAAACCATTAACTCACATTTCGCGTCAAAAAGCCAATCGCGACTTGATGAAATTAGACCAAACTTTCCAGATCACTCCTATAATTCATTATCAAAATCTCGGAAGTCTTGAAATCAAATTTCGATCTCTACAACTAAAAATGGACCTTTGGATCATTACATGCTTGTGCTCAAAACGCCAAAATCTTCCAAAACTTATCCGAGCCTCATGGGACCCCAATCAAGTATACTAACAAGTCCCATAATATGACAAAAACTTAGTCGAGCCTTAGAATCACCAAAAACAATGCAAAAATACTAAATTCACCTCGGATTCAAGCCTATGAACTTTGAAACTTCTAAATTCCACCAAAGATGCCGAAACCA
This sequence comes from Nicotiana paniculata, assembly GCA_005239505.1. NCBI lineage: Eukaryota > Viridiplantae > Streptophyta > Magnoliopsida > Solanales > Solanaceae > Nicotiana > Nicotiana paniculata. The sequence goes on along the minus strand of ML316830.1, from coordinate 60,181 downwards.
ACCAAAACACATCCGAATGACCTGAAAATTTGCACACACGTCCAAAATGGCACTATGAACCTGCTGCAACTTCCGAAATTCCATTGCGACCTCGATATCCTATTTTCCACTGCCGACCGGAAATCGCCAAAAACTAACTTTCACCAATTCAAGCCTAATTCTACACCGGACATCAAAACCACATTCCGAACACACTCCTAAGCCCCAAATCACCTAACGAAGGTGTCTGAGCCATAAAATCTATATTTCGAGGTCGTTTACCAATAAGTCAACTCCTAGTTGACTTTTCCCACTATAAGGCTACTCTAAGAGACTAAGTGTCTCAATTCTCATTACAACCACTACGAGCCCGAACCACCCGACTCCAACACATCATAAACAACTAAACACAATGTAACCAGACAGAAACAGGAATAACAGTGCAAATTCTACGGAACGACCGACCGAGTCGTTACAAGTAGGAAGCTGTCCTTGCAGGACTTGAATTAGCACGAGATCTCTCAATTAAGCAGATCATGATAAAAATTGACTCTTGACTAGTGGTGAACTAGATGCAGGGGACTTATACTGTAAAGACCCGACCGGTCATTTTGAGCTCTAGCGCGTCGTTCAGTGGTTTGAAGTCGTGAGGAGCTCCATTTCAGGTGTTATGACTTGTGGGCGTGGTCGGAATTGAATTTCAGGAAGTTTAGAATTGATTTGGAAAGAAAAATTGTCATTTCAGAAGCCTTAAGTTGGAAGAATCAACTAAGATTGGAATTTTGAGTAAACGACCTCCGAATCAGGATTTGAAGGTTCCAGCAGGTTCATATGATGATTTTGGACTTGGGCGTATGTTCGGATCGGGTTTTGGGTAACTCGGGAGCGTTTCGATGCATATTGTGGGAGTTATCATTTTAGAAGAATTTCATAGATTTGGTCTTAAAGTTCATTTCAGTATTGTTGATGTCCGTTTGGGATTCCGAGTATGAGAATAGCATTGTATGGTGATTCTGGAGTTGGGAGCGCGATCAGAAGTGAATTTGGATGCCCGTAGGTCATTTTGAAGTCATTTGGCTAAAGATAAGAATTTAAAGGTTTTTGAGAAATCCGACCGGAAGTGGATGTTTTGATATCGAGGTCGGAATACGATTTTGGAAATTGGAGCAGGTCCGTAATGTTGAATATGACTTGTGCGCATAATTTGCGGTCAATCGGACGTGGTTTCATAGGTTTCGACATCGGATGTAGAAGTTGGAAATTTCTAAGTTCATAAAGTTGAGATTTGGGTGCGATTCATTGTTTCGATATTTTTTGATGTGATTTGAGGCCTCGAGCAAGTCCGAATTATGTTTTGGAATAGGTTGGTATAATGGACGGGGTCTCGGGGGCCTCGGGTGGATTCCAGGTGGTTAACCGATCAATATTTGAAGTTGAAGAAGGCTGGAAGTGCTGTCATCTGGTGTGATCCGCATTTGCGAAGATTTAGCCGCAGGTGTGGCTTGGGAACTGCAGGTGCGAGAGTGGGCAGGCTTGGATGGGGACCGCAGGTGCGATGGAATTTCTGCACCTGCAAAGCTGCAGGTGCGGACAAAGGGGCGCAGGTGCGAGTTCTGGGCTGGAGCTGAAGAGGCTGCAGGTGCGGAAGATGGGTCGCACCTGCGGAAGCGTAGGTGCGAAGAATGGACCGCAGAAGCGAGAAATGCTGGGTTCAGTCAAAGTCACACCTGCGATGGAATTTCCGCAGGTGCGGAGCCGCAGGAGCGGCTATTGGACCGCATGTGCGAAGGGAGGCCTGGGCAGAATGTTTTAAAGATGAGTTTTTGTCATTTCTCACCCATTTTTCATTGTCATGGGCAATTTTTGGAGAGCATTTCAAGGGGGATTTTCGTCAGCCATCAAGGTAAGTAAAATCCTTCCGTTTGTTAGATAAATACAAGGTTATATGCACGGAAATTGGTAAGAATTTGGGAAATTTTTGAAGAAACCTAGAAAATGTAAATTTAGAATTTAGCCGCGAATTTGAGTATGGAATGTAGAGTAAATGGCACGATTGAACTAGTAGGGATATGGGTAGAATGTATCTTCGAGAATTTCGGATTTCCGGACACGTGGGCCCGATGAAATTTTGGTCATTTCTCCGAGCGGGGTTGGGATGAATTTTTTGTGAGTATTTGGATGAATTTTCATTGCTTTGCCGTTATGTGGTAGTTTCGGAGTGTTGTGCGTTCGTTGGAGTCATCAGAAGGGCTTGGAAACCGGTATTGGAATTTCAGAGCGAGATAAGTCTCCTTTCTAACTTTGTGAGGGGAATCATCCTCCTAGGTGAATTAAATCAGTACATGCTATTACCTTCGGGGAATATGTACGCACGAGGTGACAAGAGTCTGTGCGTAGCTACTATTATGCCATGTCCGGGTAGTCTAGGACCCACTAGCATGCCTTACGTGTGCTACCTGTAATCCTGCATGTAATACTAAACTGCTAATATAATCGAAAACGTAATTGAATATCTAAAAGAAAACTAGAGTTCATTTGTTAATCTTCTAAAAAGAGAATTGATCTCTCTGTGGATATTGGTGTGCCTGGACTGGGTTGTATCGTGGAATATCATTAAACTTGACAAATAAGTTTTCAAAAACAAATGATTTCAAAACTATATTTCATGTTCTTTTAAAAAGGAATTTTACCACTTTCCTGAGAAAAACCGCTTCTTGATAATAATAAGGATGTATTATGTGAATATGTGTACATATGAGCACCTGAGTCGCAGGTATGATTCGCGAGCAGGCTAGCCTTATTATTTTATGTTGACCGCGTCGCATGATCGATTTGCGAGCGGGGAAAATAGTTGCATATATGGTTCGAGCCGTTCGACCCTTCGGCAGTGCACAGTTTATTATTGTTGGTCCGCACCGTTTGACCCTCGGCATTGCTTGTGCATGATATTTGCTGCGTAGTTGCTATGGTTTTGCCTGATTACTGGCCTGAAGTACTAGATTATCAAGTGAAATGACAGAGATTTAAAGTTATTAAAAATATTTTTGGAAGAATTTGTTCCTTCCCGTCGATTCATTATTATTTGATTAAATCACCATGGTGATTAATTTTTAATATGACGAAGATATAAAGTGTTAAACGTGAACGGAGTTGAAATATATTTAAATCCTGTTTTCTTTATAAATTGCCTATGATAAATCATGCTTAGTGTCATACTTAAATCTTCTAAATTGACCTTTAGTAAGCGTCTAATTTGACCCCTCGTCACTACCTCTCTGAGGTTAGGCGGGCGACTTACTGAGTACACGTTGTTTTTGTACTCATGCTACACTTGCTGTGCATTTTATTGCACATGTACTTTCATAGCAATGTGGAGGATTCAGAGACTTAGGCGAGTTTCATCATCCCGAGGTGATCCGCAGCTGATAGAGTCTCCTTCATACTATATTTACTTCATTTTTTAAATTTCCTTGTCCAGTTGTATTTCGGACAGGCTTTGTAATGATTACATAAACTCTTACAAATTTCTCATGTACTTGTGACACCGGGTTCTGGGATATGTGTTGGGATATAATGGCTTAAATGTAATCCTTAAACCATTATTTTAATTAACAAACTCTTATTTGGTTAATATGTAACTAAAGGAAAAGAAATATTTTCATAAACGTTTTAAAACCGGAAAATTATTTCAATTAATTAATGAGTTGGCTTGCCTGACATGGATGTCCGATGACATCACGACCTTAGGGATTTTGGGTCGTGACAACATGGTATCAGAGCACTAGGTTCCTTTAGGTTTCACGAGTCATGAGCAAGTCTATTAGAGTCTTGCGGATCGGTACGGAGACGTTTGTACTTATCTTCGAGAGTCTACAGGGCTGTTAGGAGTACTTCCCTTCTTGATTCCTCATCGTGCGAGTTGATTCCTTTGAGGCTTATGCCTATGATCATTCCTACTCAATCTTACGCGTCGCGGAGCGCTTTCTATGAATAAGGAATTTGAGGAATGGAAATGGTGCTACGAATGTAATTCGAGATGTTTCCATGTGTAGTTGGTCGTGGTTGTTGTTATGGCCTTACAGAGGAATAATATGTTGTTTCAGCTCAGTAGCTGTATTTCTGGGAGCCTTAAGGCTATGCTCAGGTAGTGATTATGCTTGCAATTAGTTGTCGCACGGTGTCGATACGATGATAGAGTGTTTGCCCGTATGTTGGGGTGATGAATGGTTTGAAGGGAGGTCTTCTCAGAGTGTGACTTCGACATTTTGGTATTCTAGTGCCTGCAGAGGAAAGGCATTTGGGTTATGAATGGTCCGGGTCGGGTTGATGAAGTAGTAAGACTTGGTGTCTTCAAGTGAGGTGGGATAGGCACCTGTGAAGTGTAGCGTTGTCATTGATCGGGTGGAATGGGTTAAGTTGGCGGTGCTATGGTTTCTTTGGTTGCGTGAGGTCAGATTATTTAGAAGAAGTATTGAAGAATGCGGTTGGCAGAGATCGTGAGGTGCGGTGGTTCAGTACCGGGTAAGGGTTGGTAATGAAGGCAGCTAGAGAAAGATGATCTTCGGAGAGCTTGAAGTCGTGGTGATCTGCGGGTTTTGAGATCTACGGAAAATGGTCCTGAAGTGAGGCTAGGCAGTGGTTCTATTTCTAGGAGGCCAGGTGTAAGAAGCGGAAATCGAGCAGTCGCAAGGTGGGGGAGCGGTAGCATAGCTTGGAATTTGAATCTATTGTTGCGCATTCAATGGATGTCCATGAGGAGCGGACGGACTAGTTAAGTTGGTAAATGAAACAGGGTGTAGGATGGGGTATTGAAGTCGCAGAGAGCATGCATTTCAGCATCGTTGGAAGGTGTCCGCGGGTGATTTCCACAGGTGAGTTATCTTCTGTGAATAGGTTAGCAATGGCAGGGTTGGCAGGTCTCGATGAGGAGTTTTAGTGGCTAGTCGGTAGGAGGTAGAATGTGTGAATGATGCTAGGGAATCTGCGTATTTAGTGAGTGATGGCAAGAGGATCTGGAAGAGTTGGATGGGTTGGTTGAGATAGATCGCGTCATCAAAGGAGAAAGGATCTCAGCAGGGTCTAGAGTGGTGCGAGGAGTAGCTTCGGGCTAAGTGGAGGAGTCCCACCATCTGCGGTTGAGTTGTAGGATTGTGGTATCATAGGGTTGTGGATTGTCGGCGTATCGGCAAGTTGTTACAACTAAGGGAAATGAGTAAAATGGTAATTATGCGTGGGATTCGATGAATATGTGAAGAAGTTGGCCCTGTCGGGCCATGGTTAGGCTTTGGAAGATTCAGAATTTATGCTTAAGGCATGGGCGAGTTGTAAGGATAGTGACTCAGTCACGTGTTTCATTGAAAGGTATTCCTGTGCTAGGAGATCCTTGGAGTTGATTGTATTTGGGGCCAGTCAGAGTGGGTGACTCTCAATAGCGGTCCTAGTGAGTTCAAGGGTTAAGAATGCGGTATTTAAGGGTTCCAGACAACAATATAATCGAGAATCGAGCTTTTGTAGAGTAATTTCTGAGAAGGAGGACGATGGTTGGAATGTTCTATGATATGTTTGAGCATGCAAGATAGTATTGTAGGAGTGAGAGGAATAAACTCCGAATTGTAGAAAGATTATCAGAAGAGTATGAGACGGGTTGCGGGATTTAGGCAGCATAGTCTCGTGAATCAAGGTCACTCGGGATGAGTGAGGGTTGAGTTTGCTATGGGTTGAAGGAAGTTGCTATTATTCCTGAGGCAATTGAAGATGATTAAAAGAATATAGATTGATTAGCCATGGTTGAAATGACACATTTGCGGTAGTGATCGGTTCCTTTGACGTGATTTAGTTATGCATGTGGTTTGTGCCGGTGTGTGCGGGGCTTGTCAGCCGTCGTAATGGATTTTTTGTGGGAGCATTTGAGTGCTATGGTCTGCCAGGTGTAGGCGGACCCCGGAAGGGTTATGGTGGTATAGATTACTACTTAAGGATTTGCATGATTGGGTGATAGTGGGAATTCACTCGTGTGTTGAGATGGTACTCTTGAATTGAGTAAAGTAAGAGATTTCTATGTGATGAGTTGTTCAACCATATTTGTGGTTCGGAAGTTATGATGGAATTCTTGCGCTACCTCATGTTGGCATGTTAGGTGCGGAAAGCAGTATGTAACTGGGAGTAAGAATCAAGATTTGCGGTTCGGTGATGATAAGGATGTCATGAGCTCAGAAGAGCAAGAAAAAGTGATTTGAAAGTTCAGGGTAAGCTGGTGTTATCTTCAGTGTCACCTGAGAATGATATTCGGTGGAAGAGGCTTTGTACCCTGCAACTCAGCCAGTCACGTGGACACAGGAAAATGCGACAGCTGGATGTGATCCTTTGAAGAGGTACGGTAAAAAGAGGCACAGTTCAGTAAACCCTCGAGCTTATCAGCCACGGGAAACTCAACCTGGTCAAAACAGGGAGGAGGCACGGTCAGAATGAATCTAGACAAAGCTACGAGCAGATTCAAAGACCCATAATTAATTACTCGAACGTTATGTAACCGTACCCCAATTACCGTTATCCTTTCTAACGCTTCATTAATGTCATAATTAGTCATTAGTGAGCAACCATAGCAAGAGTCGTACGTTATAAGAATCTCCTATATAAGGGAGGGGAATACAACTTGTAAAGGCATCTAATTCTCGAATATAATTGACTTCGATTTTCTATATTTATGCAATATTGTCTATTAATCATTTTTCTCCATTTACTTGATTATCAGTAACCCGCATTCATCTAAAAAATAAGCTTTAGTCAAAGGGTCTAATTCTTTGGTTAAACAAATTGGTTCCATTACCGGAAATCTGATAATCTTTGTTTACTTTTCAAGTAATATCATCTGAACTATGTCAAACTCCAACGACAACAACCAGCAAAGGAGTGGAACCCCAGTTACATTGCCTTCAGGAACCCCACGTGGTTCAAGGGAACAATCCCCAGAAAGATCCAATAACAACAATGGTGATAATGATCAAACTGTGGAATACGATCGTGTAAAGCAAATGATTGCAGAGTATGTGAGCCAAGCTTTGGAAGAATTTGCGAGATGATTACCAGCAACGTTACCTACACCGCCGACGCCACCCCCCAATGACACCATCACCATGGAAAATCCTCAATCTGGGTTGGCAAACTCAGGAAGAGGAGATACTCCTAATGAATCTCTCGAAACGAGACCAGTTATATCTAATAACTCAGAATTACAAAATTAACTGCTAACCATGAAGAAACAGATGAAGGAGCAGAACGATCGCATCGAACAAATTCCTGGAGTACCACCTATCATCAAAGGCATTGATGTTGATAGATATTCTCAACAACCCTGGAAGCCAAATGCGGCACCCTTGCCTATACCCAAGAAGTTTAAAATTCCTGACGTTCCCAAATATGATGGAACAACTGACCCACGTGACCATGTGACTGCTTTCACTACTGGGGTAAAAGGCAACGACTTANTCCCTGAAAATTCTATTGACTCTTTTGCTGAGCTTGCATATTCGTTTATAAAAGCACACTCTGGTGCACAAAAAGTTGAGAAGAGAATGGAAGACATATTAAAAATAAAACAGGGAGACACGGAACTACTCTGTGAGTTCGTAGACAGGTTTCAACGAGAAAGAATGCAGTTACCCAGGGTGCCTGATAATTGGGCAGCCATGGCATTTACAAGAAACCTAAACGATAAAAGCTCAGAAGCCACGAGACGACTTAAGGAAATTCTAGGAGAATTCCCCGCTACAACATGGAATGATGTATATAACAGGTACAGTACTAAACTCAGAATAGAAGAAGATATCATTGCTCGTTCGAGAGATGAAGATCATTCCAGATCCAGACATCCTGAATCAGATAGAAGATCAGGTAAAAACAGGTATGATCCTTACTTAGGACCCTCGGGATGCGATATCCGCCCCAGGTTCGAAAACACTAGGTCGGACTATAGACCACAAGGAAGAGACGTAGTCTCATCCTCGTCTAGAGCCAGAAATGATCGAGATGAATGACCTAGAGGTAGTACTTAAATTGGGGATCATACCTTTAATGTAAGTACTACTGAACTTGTATCTATTGAGGAACATGGGATACAAGGTTAAGTGGCCTAAAGAGATGCGATCAAATCCAAGTAGAAGAAACCTAGATCACTGGTGTGAATTCCACAACGATCATGGGCACAAAACTGCGGATTGCAGATTTTTACAAGGTGAAGTAGAAAATTTATTAAAATACTACTATTTAATAGAATTATTTAGTGATAAAGGTAAACAAGCATATATGAGGAACATGCAAGACCTCCCAAAGCCTCCTTCTCCAAAACAAACCGTGAATGTGATACACAGAGGTGAAGAACTAAATGGAGTGATATGCAAAATAACCACAAAGTTCACAATTACACATGGGAAACGGGCTCGTGAAAATATGGAAGAAGATGATATAACCTTCGATGATGCAGGTATTGGCGGATTAATACTTCCGCACAATGATGCTCTGGTAATATCTTTACTTATTCATGACACTAACGTAAAAAAAGTGTTGATTGATCCAAGAGGTTCAGTAAATATCATTTTGCTAAGAGTCGTGGAAGAAATGCTACTGAGGAATCAAGTAATCCCAAAGGCACGAGCCATATCAGGGTTTGATAACTCTACGGTTATAACAAAAGGAGAAATTGAGCTTAGCAGTTATGCTGAGGGGGTGATCAAAAGTGCCAGGTTCCAAGTCATCGATACTGACATGGCTTATAACGTGATCATGGGAAGGCCATGGATCCACGACATGAAAGCGATACCCTCCATGCTGCATCAGGTAATTAAATTCCCCTCAGAATGGGTATTCAACAAATCAAAGGAGATCAGCAGACCACAAGAAATATAAACTCTGTGGTCCAGTACAACAAGAAAATAGAGGTGGAAGAATTACAGATAAGGGAATCTCCCATGCAGGTAATGTAGCCCAAACAGGCATGGAAGAAATTACCACCCAAATAGGTATGGAAGGTATTATTTCATAAATAGGTATGAAAGAAAATACTTACGAGAAGGAGAAACAAGTTACCACGGAAGGTGTACTATACCACACAGATACAGATTCCAGACCAGACGTCATTCGTGAACCGGAGGAAGATGAGCACATCAAAACAACTATGGAGGAGCTCGAAGCTGTCCCATTATCTGAACAAAAGCCTGAGCAGAAAGTGTATATAGGCACGAGGCTAGGCCCCGCTCAAAGAGAAAAAAAAGAAAGCAAGGACTATTTAAGAACCAAGTGATTGACAAAGAGGTACAGATACTCTTGAAGATTTGTTCGATACGAGAGGTAACGTATCCTAACTGGTTAGCAAACACTGTGGTAGTACCTAAAACGAATGGAAAGTGGAGAGTATGCATAGATTATTATGACTTAAATAAGGCATGCCCCAAAGATTCATTTCCGTTACCACATATAAATTAAATGATTGATGCCACAACAGTTCATGAATTATTGAGCTTCTTAGATGCATATTCTGGTTATAATCAGATTAAAATGAATCCCTCAGATGAGGAAAAAACTTCCTTCATTACAAACAGGGGGACTTACTGTTATAAAGTTATGCCTTTTGGCTTAAGAAATGCTGGAGCCACCTATCAAAGGTTAGTGACTAAAATGTTCCAGGAACATCTTGGAAAAGTGATGGAAGTCTATATTGATGATATGTTGGTAAAATCAACACAAACACAAGACCATTTCCAGCATCTCTCTACTATTTTTGATATTTTACGCAGGTATAATATGAAGTTAAATCCAGAGAAATGCGCTTTTGGAGTGCAATCAGGTAAATTTTTGGGTTTCCTTGTATCAAACAGAGGAATAGAGGTAAACCCTGCTCAAATTAAAGCTATAGAGGGAATACCTGATATTTTAACAAATAAAAAAGGAAGTTCAAAGACTGACAGGGAAAATAGTAGCTTTGGGTAGGTTTATTTTTTAATCTTCCGAAAAAAGTTTTAAATTCTTCTCAGTTCTCAAAAAGCAGAATCAGTTCGAATGGACTGAAGAATGTCAGCAAGCCCTCAAGAATCTGAAAATTTATCTATTGAGACCACCACTATTTTCAAAGCCAAAAGAAGGGGAGAGATTGTACATCTACCCGACTGTCTCAGAAATAGCTGTAAGTGCAGTATTGGTAAGAGAAGAAAAAGGTAAACAATCACCTATCTATTATGTAAGTAAAACTTTGCTAGATGCTGAGTCTAGATACCCATATCTGGAAAAGTTAGCCTTAACTTTAATAATTGCATCTAGAAAATTACGACCATATTTTCAATGCCACCCAGTCACCGTTGTGACCTCATATCCTTTAAGAAATATTCTGCATAAGCAAGAATTGTCAGGAAGATTAGCCAAGTAGCCATAGAATTAAGTGAGCATGAAATAATCTATCAGCCTAGGACTGCAATTAAGTCTCAAATACTAGCTGATTTTGTTGTTGATCCAGGCCTATGGACCTTGTTCACCGATGGTTCTTCAAATATAAAAGGTGTCGGCTTAGGCATAGTCTTAATATCACCCATAGGTGAAAATACACGGCAAGCTATCAAGTGTTATCCTATGACTAACAATGAAGCAGAGTACGAAGGTGTTATTACAGGGCTTGAACTCGCACGGGAGCTCTCAATCGAGCAAATTGTGATCAACAGTGACTCCCAACTGGTAGTAAATCAGATACAGGGGACTTACATCGCTCGAGAGACTAGAATGCAACAGTATCTCGAAAAAGCACGAGAGCTCGTGAGACAATTCAAAACATGGAAGGTAATGCAAATACCTAGAGAGGAAAATGCAGAAGCAGATGCATTAGCTAACCTCGCAGCAGTCACGGAAGTAACGAACAAAGACAATACAATTGTCGTTCAACTATTTCATTCAATAATAGACCAGGACAGGAATGAGGTAACTTTCAAAAACCTAACCTGGGACTGGAGAAACGAAATTCTTATTTTTTTGCAGAATGGAACCGTACCTGAAGACAGGAAAACAGCTCAAGCACTTCGCCGCAAAGCTGCACAGTACTGCGTTATTCGCAACTCGCTTTATCGCAAGATGTTTTAGAGGTCCCCTAGCTAAATGCCTCAGACCTAACCAAACGGAATTTGTGATGAAAGAATTCCACGAAGGACACTGTGGAAATCACTCAGGGGCGAGATCCTTAGTGAAAACACTAATCAGAGCTGGTTACTATTGGCCTAAGATGGAAGAAGAAGCCGAGAATTTCGTATCCAAATGTGACAGATGCCAAAGGTTTGCCAATAACATGCATTGACCAGAAGAATTATTGCATCCAATAATATCCCCATGGCCTTTAATGAAATGGGGTATGGACTGAGTGGGACCTCTTCCCACAGCTAAAGGACAGGTACGGTTTTTACTCGTGCTAACCGACTATTTTACAAAATGGGTAGAGGCATAAGCATTCAAACAATTGCGAGAAAAGGAGGTTAAAAGCTTCTTATGGCGAAACATAATATGCCGTTTTGGAATACCAAAGGAAATCGTGTGTGATAATGGCCCACAATTCATAGGCTCACAAATCACGGAATTCTTTGAAAGTTAGCAAATCAAGCAGATCACTTCAACGTCGTACCACCCCGTGGATAATGGTCAAGCTGAGTCAACGAATAAGGTCATCCTCAACAATCTAAAGAAGCGGCTGGATAAATCCAAAGGAAACTGGCCTGATGAGTTACCAATGGTACTGTGGGCATACTAAAGAAAATAAAAAATAGCCACGGGAGAAACTTTGTTCGCACTTGTTTATGGCTCAGAAGCCTTAATACCTGTGGAGATTGGCGAACGAAGCATAAGGTTCTCAATAGCCATGGAGGTAGAAAAAAATGACAAATTGAGGAACAACCTGGACCTGCTCGAACCACGGAGAGAAGCAGCATTGATACGGATGGCAGCTCAAAAACAAATCATAAAGCGTTATTACAACCGTAAAGCTCATCTCAGGTACTTCAAGATTGGGAACTTTGTCCTCAAAAAAGTCTTTCAATCAACGAAATAAGCAGGTGCAGGAAAGTTAAATCCAAACTGGGAAGGACCTTACAAAATCCGAGGCATAGCTGGGAAAGGCGCCTATGAGTTGGAAGCTATGGACGGCAGAGTTCTACCAACAAGATCGAACGCCATCCATCTAAAGAAGTATTACTTCTAAAATAAAATAATAACCCCCATCAGGTATCACACGTTCAATTTTATTTTGAGCATTTAAAAATTTTACTAAATTTTTAGATGTTAGGCATAAATCTAACCCATCACCAGATGATGATATTAGACCTGCAAAGATGCGAGAAAATAATACAATTCCCGGTCTAGGGTTACACTTTCTGATAGACGTTTTAAAAGGGTTAAGCAGTCATCATCTAAAAAACTATATACCTTCGAGTCCGGAATGTTTTTCCTTTTCGGAAAAAGGACCACAAGGAAGGAATAATCAAGTGCTCGAGATTTCATTCTTCAAAGCTCAAACACTTGGGGGACTATACACTATGGAAGGCTAAGACGAAGCAAAGAAGACTATCAGAAAGTCAAAAGCTCGAGCCTGAAGACCCATCTACCCAACAAGACAAGTGACACGAGCAGAATCGAAAGAAATAAAAAGAGCCATCCAAATACAAAGCCTAACGCAAAAA
>ML316830.1:0-47468 GCA_005239505.1 Nicotiana paniculata | reverse complement strand
GAAATAAATGTACATCTTTATACTTATTCAAAGTTGTTGTAACAAAAACAGTTAGGGGTAAAAGATCATCATCAATGTACTCATTCAAAAAAAACTGTTCTCAAATAAAACAATTATGGATGAAAAGATCTATATCCTTGTATTTGTTCAAATAACCTTTATCAAATAAAAACAATTACGAATAAGAAAACATTTCCCTCGCACATATTAGAAATCTGTTTCCAAAACAGTTGCGGGAAAAAAACCCCAATCTTTATAAAACCTATTACTAGTAAAAAATAGTTGTTTCCTTGTATTAATATCGAAAAACTGTTACCTATGGAAAACAGTTACGAAATACAAGAGTATATCAAATCTGTTAAACAAAAACAGTTGCAAACATGAGTTTTAGACGATAATCAAACACATGTAAAATGTCATGGAAGTTCAAACAAAAAACTTTCCTTGGAAACATTCTTAAACATGTGTAAAATTCCTATCACTCTATTGCATTATCATGAAGTTGAGATGTCTTCTTCAAGCCAATTATAAAGGGCCCTCTTCCATAAACTATGCCTATTACAAAAAGGCATACATTTAATATGACACCGTGCCTATTACAAAAAAAGGTACGAGTAGTCTAAAGCATTCCACATGCAAAACTTGAAGGTAAAACTAAAACCTCGAAAAATAAAGCATGCAAAAGACTTACAGAGTGCAACAGAAACTCAACAAAAGTCGAAGACTTAAAGAGTAAAACAGAAACTCAACAAAAGTCGAACTAACATTTATATATTGAAACGGCGTATTAACTTATACTTAGTCGTATAAAACTTTTATATTTACATTGTGGTGCCCCTAATATGTCATTTGGGGAATTTAAGGAAATCCAAATTTACCCCCAATGGGACAGGGGGTAACCACCAATTGATACAAAGAAAAAAAAAAGGGATGAACCAACTAAAATTCTTCAAGAGAGGGGTTGACTTCACTTGCAGAAGGAACGGGAGCAACTGGGGATGAAGAGGCATGAGCGGCTGGAATCTCACCATCAGGTGAAGAGAGGTTATGACCTTGTTGAGCCTTCTCCATGGCTTCCTTAGTTTTAGCTATTTCAATACTAAGGTCAAAACCCTCTTGACTCATTTCCATCAATGTGTCAAGGCTATAATTCATGTACGCCCAACTCACATCGACTCCTCTAAAGTTTGAGCTTTGTATAAAGCCTTACGAAGGTCTTCTTGAGTATGAAGGTCTTCTGCCCCAACATGTTTTTCAAGTCTCTAATCTTCTCTGAGGCACGGGACAGCTGCTCCGCGAACGAAGACTCCAGAACTCTCTTATCTTTATCAGCCTGACTGGAAGAAGCCTTCTCTACTGCCAGTTCTACTGCCATGAGTCTCATTTGCCTCTTCAAGGTAATACTTTCCTCTTCTAAAGCATCCATGTCAATCCTTAGGCTATCACATTGTGCTTTCCAATTATCAACATCGGCCTGCAACTCTTTTGTCTCTTGGTCCGTGTTTAAAATCCTCTTCATAAGCTCCATGCCTATAAGGTTAATCTACAAGAAATAAACCAGTCAGATATGGTAACTTTCATATACGAAAATGAAAGAGGATAACTTGTATCATACCTTCAAATAAGTATGCACGACCTCATTGGCCCATGTAAGAGAACCGCGGCTGGCTAGCTTTGCTTTCTCAGAGGGACCTATCAAAAGCTTGAGCTACACTTTGGACTCACCCGTTTTTCTTGAAAAGATTCCCCTCAGCTGGAATCTCTATTACCACCCGCCGCATCTCTCTGCTAGAAGACCCTACTTCCCTAATGGAAGGCATGGAAGCAGGCAGAGATAGAACAACAACAGGTATGGAGGGTTGAGGAGCTGGAGAAGCCACGGGCAAAGTAGCAGGCATAGAGAGTTGAAGAGTCGAGGAAGTTACGGGCAAAGAAACAACAGAAGTTGAAATAGCCAAAGGAACAGACGAGACAACTTCTCTCAAAGAAGCAGGAAAGACAGCAGCCAAAGGGACATCGTCAGGAGCGAGATCAACACACATGAATAGGGGAATGTGAAACATCATCAAGGACATGGGGCTCAATCACAGACACGGAAGGCAAGGTTAAGGATGTAAGATCATCATCTAAAACCACCCGCCTTCTCCGTGGCCTGTGCACTAAATCACCTTCTTCTACAGAACGAGACTCACCCATCTTCCTCTTCGAGGAAGATGAACCAACAATAATTTATTGGGCCTGAGCCAAAGACATCTTCGGGATAGATGAAGCAGACACCCCATGAGCGGAGAATCCTATTAAAAGGGAAAAAGTTAAATGACAAAGAAAGAAGAGACTCGAGTAAGGAAAGAAGCAATAACAAAAAGCTTCACTTACCGTGGGTCTTTACATGCCAACCATACCTCCCAACGAGGTACTTCCAAGATCTCTCTTCTGAAGGAGCAACAAACAATAATTTTTCTACCCAATCACGAATACTGGAGACATTCTCAAAAGTATTCATGATTGCTGAGAGAAGAAAAAACAGATACGGTGTTAATAAAATATCTCAAGTCAAAACGAGAAAAAGTAAATAAATGTGAGCTAAAGCATACTCACGTGCGCGATTCCACTTCTCAGGGAAGGGAAGATTTTCTTCACCCACTAAACCAACAATGGGTACAACAACATACCGGAGGTACCAACCCCTATCCTTATCATCTCCAGGGGTTACCAACACTCTTTTGCTTCTAGCAGTCAGAGTGAAAACCCCTTCCCGAAATAAGGTACGAGAGTAGAGATGAATAAGATGATTGAAATGAAAAGGAACCGAGGCTAAAGAAGCCAAACTCCTAAGACATGAGACAACTCGCCACACAAGCAGACCAAGTTGTCCTAAGCAGATATAGAAAAATGGAATATCCCGTCTTGTAAGATGTTATCCTTTGATTACTATTCGGAATATAAACAGAAAAGTCAGACCTCCAAAATCACTCCCTATGAACAAGGGAAATCTGACCCTCAGTTATAAGGGTTGAATATCTTTCGACACTTTCAAGAGAAGAAGATTGGTCTACAAGAACTTGACTATCCCTAGCAAAACAAACTCAACAGGGATAATTTCATCGACTCCAGGTTCACGAAGGCGTTCTCCTCTACCTCTAGACAGAGACCGAAAAACCTTAAACCTTGGAGAAACTAGAGATCTAGTAGAAGAAGAAGGAACTATCTGAGGAGAAGAGGATCCCCATGAAGGAGTGGATCCTAGACTTCTAAGTCTACCATCCCTCCGACTTCTAGTCGGAGGAGAAGATGGCGTTAAACTTTCAATATCAATTACTCCTTGAGGTTGGTTTGAAGAAGACATGTTTGCAAAGGCAAGAAGAAAGTTCTTTATAAAATACAAAGTTGGAAAAGTGTTTCGTGAAAGCAAAGAAAAGAAGAAAGGTATTTATACTTGAGGACAACCGTCAAACATAGGAAAAAAAAAGAAAAATAATGATGAAAAGTCATAACTGAAGATGTCACTTCGAGACTGGCATAACCGCGAAAAGCCCTAAAAGGTGCCGAGTAAATGCAGAACCAATCCGAAAAGGACACGTGGTACGAATGACGCCTATGGTGCAGAGAAGGATACAATGATTCGAGGAATAACGGCAAAATATTCATGCCATAAATGAATATCCACTTACCAAATATTAATTGTTAAATATATGGTAAGTGGGGGGACTATCTGTATTGGTAAAAAATGTTTCACACATAAGCCAACTTTTGATAACTCAGCCAGTCACGTGGACACAGGAAAATGTGACAGCTGGATGTGATCCTTTGAATAGGTACGGTACAAAGAGGCACGATTCAGTAAATCCTCGAGCTTATCAGCGACGAGAAACTCAACCTGGTCAAAATAGGGAGGAGGCACGGTCAGGACGAATCTAGACAAAGCTAGCAGATTCAAAGACCCACAATTGATTACTCGAACGTTATGTAACCGTACCCCAATTATTGTTATCCTTTGTAACGCCTCATTAATGTCATAATTAGTCATTAATGACCAACCATAGCAAGATTCGTACATTATAAAAATCTCATATATAAGGGAGGGGAATACATCTGTTAAAGGCATCTGATTCTCGAATATAATTGACTTCGATTTTCTATATTTCTGCAATATTGTTTATTATTCATTTTTCTCCATTTCCTTGATTATCAGTAACCCATATTCATCTTAAAAATAAGTTTAGTCAAAGGTTCTAATTCTTTGGTTAAACACCCTGGTCTTGGGTTCTTGATGTGTTTTGCAGCCTTAGTGTGGTCGGTGTTAAGGATGGGCAGACTTGTTGCCTTGTGTGGAAGGTCGTGGAAGCGTGACCGCAAAAAGATTGTAAAAAGTGTGACATGTAGTCACTTGATGGATTGAAGATTTGGACTGAGTTTAAAGAAGTGCAATGTTTCTTAATTGAGAATTTACGCTTGGAGAGCGTTCGGTTAAGTTGATTATGGATTTTGGGGTGTTTGTCCCAGTGATGATGGTTGTTCTCGTGTATTATGAGAGAAAGTGGGTTAATATGGACCCAGGAAAAATCTAATAGCCTAGTTTGGTGCGAGCAAGGTGGCTCGATGCTTGTGAATGGATTTAAATATGATTATGGGCTCCGTATGAGCCAGGCATGTTCCTTTCAGTAGAGCGCTTTTCATGGAAAGGTATTAGAACAACGGATGTTGTTCCGTATTCGTCGAATTCAGGTGTGATTATGATTGTGCCATGTGAGTTGTGAAACGGCTTGGTAATTTCTTATGTGTTAAGGTCCCGAGTAGTGGGGATGTTATGTGAGTAGGATAGCTCTTGAGATCCATGGTGTATATATATATCGCACCTCAGTTGTGCTTGAGTTATGTAGCCTACGGCTTTATCAGTCTCCCCAGGATGGTATTATGCACTTAATGTGCTTATGATTGATATTCAGTAATTTGTAATAGTGAGCAAATCAGCTCCGTATATATATCTTCTTATGTAAATTTTATGTGTGGATCGAGTGGAACATTGCCACGAGTATGTTATTCGGATCGGGTTGCACGCCGCAACAGTGTGATGATGAGTAAGGTTCCTATATTTATTTTCTTGTGTTTTACTTCCTATCTTCTGATAGGAATTCATTTAGTTGCGTGAGTTGAATAGTTCCTTCCTGAGTCGTTCTTATTATCATGTTCGAGTTATGGTCTATTGGCGCGATGTGGTATAATGTGAGGCTGTTGGCCACGTTTGGGGTGATTTGTTGTCTGAGTAGTTCATACTGGGTGAGACGGACTATTGGATCAGGGATCAGTGCGATGAGGTTATGTGAGTGTATATTAAAGAAAAAATACCATTATTCAGGTTCATAATGAAGTGATGATTCTAGTCAAGATGAGGTATTCAAGGATTTGTTAACTCTGCAGTTGGGTATGAATTTCTGCATGTTTCCTCCGTTGCGATGGTATCGTCAGCATTATGGCATGATGTATGTCTACATATCATGAGGTGCATTGGGAGCATCAGATTCGTGGAATTTGGATATTAAGGCTCAGAGAGCATCGTTGTGGTCAGATGATGCGTTATGCGGTGCATGGTGCCGATTCAACAAAGGTATGCAGTCATGATGTGTATATCGTGTGGTAGTTGATGCAGTGCTTATATATTTGATTTAGACCTGGCAAGAGGAAATTTCAAGTGTTGGAACTGGATTCTGAGCTTATTATATGGGTAAAAAAAGAAATCTTCATATGTGCTCAAGCTAATGTACTCAACTGGGTTGTGGTAGCACGGGTAGGTTCTTGAGGTGTTGAACAGTGATTTCAGGTAACTCCAGAGCAGTTCTTGGCACGTTCGAGGACGAACGTCGGTTTAAGTGGGGGAGAATGTAACGACCCGACCGGTCGTTTTGAGCTCTAGTGTGTCGTTCAGCAGTTTGAAGTCGTGAGCAACTCCATTTCAGGTGTTAAGACTTGTGGGCGTGGTCGGAATTGAATTTCAGGAAGTTTAGAATTGATTTTGGAAGAAAAATTCTCATTTTAGAAGCCTTAAGTTGGAAGAATCAGCTAAGATTGGAATTTTGAGTAAATGACCTCTGAATCAGGATTTGAAGGTACCAGTAGGTTCGTATGATGATTTCGGACTTGGGCGTATGTCCGGATCGGGTTTTGGGTAACCCAGGAGTGTTTCGATACATATGATGGGAGTTAGCATTTTAAAAGAATTTCATAGATTTGGTCTTGAAGTGCATTTCAGTGTTGTTGATGTTCGTTTAGGATTCCGAGTCTGAGAATATCTTTGTATGGTGATTCTGGAGTTGGGAGTGCGATCGCAAGTGAATTTGGATGTCCATAGGTCATTTTGAAGTCATTTGGCTAAAGATAGGAATTTAAAGGTTTTTGAGAAATCCGACCGGAAGTGGAAGTTTTGATATCGAAGTCGGAATGCGATTCCGGAAGTTGGAGCAGGTCCGTAATGTTGAATATGACTTGTGCGCAAAATTTGAGGTCAATCGGACATAGTTTCGGCATCGGATGTAGAAGTTGGAAATTTCTAAGTTCATAAAGTTGAGATTTGGGTGCGATTCGTGGTTTCGATGTTGTTTGATGTGATTTGAGGCCTCGAGCAAGTCATTATGTTTTGGAACAGGTTGGTATAATTGGACAGTGTCTCGGGGGCCTCGGGTGGATTCCGGGTGGTTACAGATCAATATTTGAAGTTGAAGAAGGCTGGAAGTGCTGTCATCTGGTGTGATCTGCACCTGCGAAGATTTGGTCGCAGGTGCGACTTGGGTGCCGCAGGTGCGATAGTAGGCAGGCTTGGCTGGGGACCGCAGGTGCGATGGAATTTCCGCACCAGCAAAGCCGCATGTGCGAGTTCTGTTCTGGAGCCGAAGAGGCCGCAGGTGCGGAAGATGGGTCGCACCTACGGAAGCGTAGGTGCGAAGAATGAACCGCAGAAGCGAGAAATGCTGGGTTGAGTCAAAGCCGCACCTGCGATGGAATTTCCGCAGGTACGGAGCTGCAGGAGCGGCTATTAGAACGCAGGTGCGAAGGGAGGACTGGGCAGAATGTTTTAAAGACGAGTTTTTGTCATTTCTCACCCATTCTTCATTGTCATGGGCGATTTTTGGAGAGCATTTCAAGGTGGATTTTCGTTAGCCATCAAGTTAAGTAAATTCCTTCCGTTTGTTAGATAAATACAAGGTTATATGCATGGAATAGGCATGGAAATTGGTAAGAATTTGGGAAATTTTTGAAGAAACCTAGAAAATGTAAATTTAGAATTTAGCCACGAATTTGAGTATGGAATATAGAGTAAATGGAATGATTGAACTAGTAGGTCTATGGGTAGAATGTATTTTCGAGAATTTCGGATTTTTGGGCACGTGGACCCGAGGGAATTTTGGTCATTCTCCGAGCGGGGTTCGGAAAGTATATAATCTGAATTTTTTGTGAGTATTAGGATGAATTTTCATTGCTTTGCCGTTATGTGGTAGTTGCGGAGCGTTGTGCGTCCGTTGGAGTTATCGGAAGGGCTTGGAAGTCGGTATTGGAATTTCGGAGCGAGGTAAGTCTTCTTTCTAACTTTGTAAGGGGGAATCTTCCCCCTAGGTGAATTAAATCAATACATGCTATTACCTTCGGGGGCTACATACACACGAGGTGACGGGAGTCCGTGCATAGCTACTATTATGCCATGTCTGGGCAGTCTAGGACCTACTAGCATGTGCTACCTGTAATCCTGCCTGTAATATTAAACTGCTAATATAATCGAAAACATAATTGAATATCTAAAAGAAAACTAGAGTTCAGTTGTTAATCTTCTAAAAAGAGAATTGATCTCTCTGTGGATATTGGTGTGCCTGGACTGGGTTGTATCGTGGAATATCATTAAACTTGACAAATGCGTTTTCAAAAACAAATGATTTCAAAACTATATTTCATGTTCTTTTAAAGAGGATTTTTACCACTTTCCCGAGAAAAACCGCTTCTTGATAATAATAAGGATGTATTATGTGAATATGTGTACATATGAGCACCTGAGTCGCAGGTATGATTCGCGAGCAGGCTAGCCTTATTATTTTATGTTGACCGCGTCGCATGATCGATTCGCGAGCGGGGAAAATAGATGCATCTATGGTTCGAGCCGTTCGACCCTTTGGCAGTGCGCAGTTTATTATTGTTGGTCCGCGCCATTCGACCCTCGGCATTGCTTGCGCATGATATTTGCTGCGTTGTTGCTATGGTTTTGCGTGATTACTGGCCTGAAATACTAGATTATCAAGTGAAATGACAGAGATTTAAAGTTATTAAACAGATTTTTGGAAGAAGTTGTTCCTTCCCGTCGATTCATTATTAGTTGATTAAATCACCATGCTGATTAATTGTTAATATGACGAAGATATAAAGTGTTAAACGTGAACGGAGTTGAAAGATATTTAAATCATGTTTCCTTTATAAATTGCCTATGATAAATCATGCGTAGTGTCATACTTAAATCTTCTAAATTGACCTTTAGTAAGCGTCTAATTTGACCTCTCGTCACTACCTCTCTAAGGTTACGCAGGCGACTTACTGAATACACGTTGTTTTTATACTCATGCTACACTTGCTGTGCATTTTATTGCACATGTAATTTCATAACAATGTGGAGGATTCGGAGACTTAGGCGAGCTGCATCATCCGGAGGCGATCCGCAGCTGGCAAAGTCTCCTTCATACTGTATTTACTTCATTTTTTAAATTTCCTTGTCCAGTTGTATTTCGGACAGGCTTTGTAATGATTGAATAAACTCTTAGAAATTGCTTATGTACTTGTCATCGGGTTCTGGGATATGTGTTGGGATATAATTTATTAAATGTAATCTTTAAACCATTGTTTTAATTAACAGACTCTTATTTGGTTAATATGTAATAAAGGGAAAATAAATGTTTTCATAAACTTTTTAAAACCGAAAAATTGTTCAATTAATTAATGAGTTGGCTTGCCTGACACGGAGGTTCGTTTCCATCACGACCTTAGGTATTTTTGGTCGTGACATATACTGCTAGAGAGACTCGAATGCAACAGTATCTGGAAAAGGCACGAGTCCTGGTGAAGCAATTCAAGTCATGGAAGATTATGCAAGTACCTAGAGAGGAAAACGCAGTAGCGTATGCGTTAGCTAATCTTGTAGCAGTTACCAATGTAACGAATAAAGACAATACTATTGTGATAAACTTATTTTATTGAGCAATTGACTAGGACAAGAATGAGGTAACATTTAATAATCTAACCCGGGATTGGAGAAACGAAATTATAAATTTTTTGCAGAATGGTACCGTGCCTGAAGATAAGAAATAAGCTCAAGCACTTCGCCGAAAATCTGCACGGTACTTCCTAGTTCGTGACACTCTGTATCGCAAAATGTTTGGAGCTCCCCTAGCAAGGTTCCTTGGACAAAACCAACCAAACCAAACTGAGTACGTGATGAAAGAAGTACACGAAGGACATTGTGGGAACCACGCAGGTGCAAGATCCTTAGTCAAAGACCTAATCAGAGTAGGGTACTATTGGCCTAAGATGGAAGAAGACGCTGAAAATTTTGTAGCTAAATGCGATAAATGTCAGCGATCTGCTAACAATATGCATCGACCCGCTGAATTACTACACCCGGTTGTATCACCTTGACATGAAATGGGGAATGGATATAGTAGGACCTTTACGCCAAGCCAGAGGAAAGGTACGTTTTTTACTTGTATTAACAGATTATTTCTTAAAGTGGGTGTAGGCAGATGCTTTTAAACAGGTGGGAGAAAAAGAATTGAAAAGTTTCATATGGAGAAACATCATATGCCATTTTGGTGTACCAAAGGAAATTGTATGTGACAATGGCCCACAATTCATAGGCTCTCAAATCACAGAATTCTTCCAAAGCTGGCAAATTAAACGAACCACTTCTTCACCATATCATCCCGTGGCTAACGGGCAAGCCGAGTAAACAAATAAAATCATTGTTAACAATCCGAAGAAACGATTGGTAAAAGCTAAGGGAAATTGACATGAAGAACTACCAGCAGTATTATGGGTCTATAGAACTACTGCAAAGACAGCCACAGGAGAAACCCCATTCTCACTTGTTTACGGCTCAGAAGCTCTAATACCAGTGGAAATTGGTGAACCGAGCATGAGATTCACAACAACAACAGAAGAAATAAACAATGATGAGTTGAGGACAAACATGGATTTACTCGAGCAAAGGAGAGAAGCTGCTTTAATACATATGGCAGCTCAAAAGAAAATCGTAGAGCGATATTACAACAGAAAATCTCACCTCATGTATTTCAAAATTAGAGACTTTGTCCTTAAGCAAGTTTTTGAATCGACAAAGGAGGCTGGAGCAGGAAAATTAAATCCAAATTCGGAAGGACCCTACAAAGTGCATGGTATTGCTGGAAAAGGTGTTTATGAGCTGGAAACCATGGATGACAGAATTTTACCTACAAGTTGGAATGTTGTTCACTTGAAGAAATATTACTTCTAAGGAAAAGGAATACCCACGGTCAAGTATCATTACGTTCAATTTTATTTAGAACAGTTAAAATTATATTAACCATTTTAGATGATAGGCAGAAAGCTAACCCATAACCAGATGATGATATTAGACCTGAATAGACATGAGGAAAAAACTGAATTCCCTGTATAGGGTTACAACTTTCTGATGGACGTTTCAAAGGGTTAAGCAGTCATCATCTAAACTATATACCTTCGAGTCCCGTATGTTTTTCCTTTTCAGGAAAAGGACCACAACAAAGGAATAGTCAAGTGCTCGAGATTTCATTCTTCAAAGCTCAAACACTTGGGGAACTAGACAGTATGGAAAAGGCAAAGAAGACTATCAAAAGAGTCAAAGTTCAAGCCTGAAGATCCATTTTCCCAACAAATCAAAAGTTACGAGCAGAATCAAAAAGCCAAAGCAAAAACACAAAGCCTGATTGAGAAGCCTACAAAGAATATACTCGTGAATATAAACGAATAATTAGGTTAAAGGCAGAATTTAGTTACGAGAAGAAATTCATACCCCCGTGTTTATTCAAAACCTGTTGTAAACGAAAACAATTACGAAAGAGTCATAGAGGATGCTCAAACACATGTAAAATGTTACGAAAGTTCGAATAATATAAAGACTTTCTGCAAAACATTATTCGGAAAAAACATGTGAATTCCTATCTCTCTTTTGTATGTTTACACCATTATGAAGTTGAGACGTCTTCTTCATTAAGTGTCGTTCATAAAAGGGCCCTCTTTTATAAATCGTGCTTATTTCAAAAAGACATGAAATGCTGAAGCATTTTTTAATGCAAAATTAAATACCAAAGGGGTCAAATAAAAACCCGAACGTAAAGCATACAAAAACTTAAGAGTAAAATGAAAACTCGAAAAAACACAAGTCATGCTAAGAAATGTAAATATTAATATTATATAATGGTAAAAACTAAGTATTAACTTAGTTTAAACCAAATTTGTTTATACAAAGTTGCCCCTAAGTTGTCATTAGGGACTTACTAAGCCAAACTTCACCCCCAAATGGGACCGGGGGTAACCACCAATTATTCCAAAAAAGAAAAAGAGAGGGGTTGATAAACTTTCACTAGGCACTGGGAAGATTATCTTCATCAGCATGAGGAGCAGCTGGAGATGGCGAGGCTTAGGCAACAGCTTCATCAGGCACGATCTCATCAACCATTGGAACTTCAACTTCAGGTGATGAAAATTTTTGACTTTGTCGAGACTTTTCAATCGTCTCCTTAGTCTTGGAAATTTCAGTTTCTAAGTCAAAATTTTCTTGGCCCATTTCCGTCAATGTGTCAAGTCGGGCATTCAAATAAGCCCAACTCACATCAACAACTGCCTTATCCTAAAGAGCCTCGTAATATTTCTCCCATTGTTCAATATCTACTGTCATCTCATCTCTTTCAACCACGATAGCATCATAAGAAGCCTGCAAAGGGGCAAGAGATATTTCCAGAAACTGAATCTTGTTTGAAGATTCATGGAGGTCCTCTTGGGTATGAGTAAGTGATTTCACAAGTTCACCAGCATAAGCCTCCTTCTGGTCCAACAAAGCCTTCAAGCTTCTTATCTCTTCAGTAGCATGGGAAAGCTGCTCCGAGGAAGACTCCAGGATGTTTTTATCCTTGCCTGCTTGACTTGATGAAGCCTTCTCGATGGCCAATTTCGCTGCAATTACTCTAACCTGCTTCTCTAAGGTGCACTTTTCCTCTTTTAGTGCTTCCATATCAAGTTGAAGGCTCTCAAATTGTTCCTTCCAGTTATCAGCCTCGGTATGGTGGTCATTCATTAACTGCTCCGTAAGTACAATCCTTTTCATCAACTCTGTACCAATGAGATTGATCTACACAAAAAAAAAGGAAAATTACCTTCAAAGATGAGTGTACAATCTCATTCATCCACGTTTAGGAGATATAACTTTCCAATTTTGACTTTTCAACTGGGCCAATCAAAGGCTTCAACCACACATCCGCCTGGCTTGACTTCTTTAAGAGGATACCTTCCACAGGAACCTCGACATAATTCGCTTCATCTCCCCATTACTAGAAGACCCTACTTCAAAAATAGAAGGCACGGTAGTAGGGGTAGATGAAGGAGCCAACGGTGGCACAAACGGGGAAGCAGAAACAACAACAGGAATGGTTGATTGAAGTTCCACTGGAGCAGAAGAAGGAAAGATGGCATGAGGCGTCTCCTCTGAAATTGAGCCAAAACCTTGATGGAACAATTGCTCAACTGACTCAGTGGCTGCAGAAGGAGTTTCCTCCTCAGAGTATGCAGGGGTAGAATGATCGGGCTCAGGCACGGAAGATGGACCAGTAAGGGGAGCAGATTCGTCATCAGACATGATTCTTCTTCTTGCTCGTGGCCTACGAACCAACGAGCATTCCTCCTGCTTCTCCTCATCTTCTAAGGTTTGAGTGCAATCCACTTTCCTTTTTGACGAAGAAGAATTTAAGATAATTTCTTGAGCCTCGGCCAAAGAGAGCTTCGAAGCAATTATAGCAGCAACGGTGACACCATGATCCGGAAACCCTAACAAACAAAAGGGATTAGAGAAGTTCAAAAAAGAAAGAAAAGGGAAACGTAAAAAAAAATAAACTACCATGGGTTTTTACTTTCCAACCTAACCTTGAAGAAAGGTATTTCCAAGAACGTTCTTTCATTGGAGTGATCGACAACAATTTTTCTACCCAACCACAAAAATCGGAAATCTCCTCGACGGTTCCCATGGTTGCTGAAAAAGGACAAAAATTGTCACGGTACTGAACATCTATCAAGAATAAGGAAATAAGTGAGTAAACAAAAACATACGTGCAAAGTTCCACTTCTCATGGAAGGGTAAATTTTCTTCACCTACTAATCCACCTGTAGGGGCAGCAACAAACCTTGCATACCAACCTCTATCTTTATCATCATCATGATTGACTAAAACTCTCTTACTCCTAGCCACAACAGTAAAGATTCCTTGGCAGAATAACTTGGGAGAGTAGATGAATAAGATGATAAAAGGTAAAAGGAAGTGAAGTTAAGTTAGCCAAATATCTGAGGCATGCTACTGCCGTTCAGACGATAGGACCGATTTGTCCCAAACACACGTTAAAAAATCGACAAAACTCTATAATGACAAGGTCGATGGAAGGCCTGAAACCCAAAGTAAAAGGGTAGGTATATACAAAAGAATAGCCTGCTTTGTAAGAAATTACCCTTTGATTTTCATTTGGGACCAAGACCGGGAAATCAAATTTCCAATAACAGTCTATGCGGATAAGAGAAATCAAACCCTCAGTAATTTGAGTAAGGTAAAGATCAGCGCGATCATGAGACGTCATGGAAGAAAGCTGTTTTCTTATGGCTTCACTGTCATTTACGAAAGAAAATTCAGCGGGTACAATCTCATCTACCTTTGGTTCGCGAAGTGGTTCACTGGACTCTCTACTCTTAGAAGAATATCTAGAAGTTGGTGGGGGAGTAATGTTACATTGAGAAGAAGAAGACCCTCTAGAAGGTGATGAGCCCAAACTCCTTAATCCACCGCCCCTCCTACTCCGGATCGGAGCAGAAGAAGGAGATAGTTCATCGACTATTATTACTTTTTTGGGGTCTTGGTTTAAAGAATACATATTTGCATGAAAGAAGGACTTGCAAGTAACAAAGAAAATTAGAAGTTTTTCGTAGAAGCAAAGGCAAAAATGAGTATTTATACACGAAGGCAACCGTCAAAAAATGGAAAGATACTGATGTGAAAGTCATTATTAAAACTGTCACTTCGTGACTGATGCAGCCGCAAAAAGCCCTAAAGTGCGCTGATGAATTGCAGAACCAATCCGGAATCACCACGTGGCATGTGCATTTAATAGAAGTAATTAGCGACGCGTACGTTCAGAGACAGATGCAATGGTACGAGTAAAACAACGGCAAAAAATTCCCGCCATAAATGTGTATCCACTTACCAAATATTCAATTGATAAATAAATGGTAAGTGGGGGGACTATATGTATTGATAAAAAATAGATATTACACGTGTAATATCTTGGATGACAAAGCAGTATACGTGGAACAATGGAAGGACAACAGCTGGATGAAAGATTGGAAAGAGGTACGGAGCAAAGAGGTACGGGGTAAACACCCACGAGATAATTAGAAGCGGAAGCTCCAGTCTAATGGAGAAGTTGAAGAGACACGGTCAGAATGAACCATGGCAGAATAAATGGCAGATCCATAAATCTTCAGTCAATGAGCTAAACGTTATAGAATCTCCACACAACAGTTATGATTACCTATTGTAACGTTACATTAATGATATAAATATTCATTAATGCTCAATCATTAAGAAAAGTAGACGTTATATTAAGAAATTCCCTATAAAAGGGAGTAAAATCTCACTTGTATGGACACGTTCGAATCACTACTGAAATAGACTTATTTTTATGTGATCTTATTGCTTTCTTATTTACAAAATTAAATTTTTATACGGTTATCAGAAGCCCGAGTACTTCTTAAAATAGCTTTGACTAAGAATCTAATTTTTTGGTTAAACACTCCCGCGACTTGATAATACGTTTTACACTGATCAATATAAGATTGAGCCTGTGTTTGTCGTTGTAATCTTTCATGATATTTTATTCGATTTACAAAATGAAAAAATATATGAAATTAAAGTCAATAAAATTATTTAAAAAGTTATCTTACATGTACGATTCGGGATTTCTCAGCAACAAAAGATTTTCCATCATTACCATGTGTATGAATGATGATAGTCTATAATTATGTATTTTAGTCGCTTATTACACTCTAGTTTACTGCACTTTAATTGAGTTTGAGCTTTAATCGCTAGTGTTTTGCACTAACTGTGTGTTTTATGCCTTGTAGGAGTGATTCTGAGCTATATAGATGTTATGGAATGATTTTAAGTGATTTGGAGCTTTGAAGTCTGAGTAAAAGCTCAAGAAATTAAGCCGGGATCGTGTTCGGGGCTCAAATTTGATAATTGAGAACAAATGAAGACTCGAGGAGGCATATTGTGTACTGTCTAGTAAAATGGACATAACTTTTTTTTCCAAACTCCATTTGGGGTATATAATATATGGTTGGAAATCTAACTCAAAGGGATACAACTTTCATGATTTACATTTTTCCAAATTTCAAAAGGAAAAGGGTCAAAAACGGGATCGAAACTGCGACTGCGGACCTGACGCGGACTGGGGTAGAATAAAACCCTACTAGCGCGACCTCTAGAGCGAGATTAGCGCGGCCGCGCTAGTGGCGGCCTGGAAACTTGTCTTTTTTTTCGCGTAGGAGAAGGTTTAATTGTTTAGGATCGACCCTAATTAGTATATATACATGGGAGAATGTTATTTTTGGGAGATTGGACATATTTTGGACACAAATTCGACCTAAAGAGGCAAGGAGGACAATTGGGCATCAATCCCTATCTCCTTCTCTTGTGATTTTTATCATTGTTTATGAATTCTTTTGTAGTTTTTATCATTATTATGAGTATCTAACTTTTCTAATCTAAGGTTTTGGTGGAACCCGTTGGGGGACGACTTTATTGTGATATTAATATAGTTTTGGTTGGTTCTTAATCTCTATTTGTTCAACTACGTTCTTGTTGTAGTTGATCGAAGGGCCTTCAATTAGATGTGCCTATTTATTATGTATCTACTTGAGAGAGAGTGCATATTTAGGTAGTTGTTTGAACAACACCACTCCCGGAGTATAGGCGAGAGTCATAACCGAGGGTTTAGAGGTTGGATTAGAGATAACGATACCTCGAGTGCAATCTAAATTGAACTGTAATGCAATCTAGCTAGCGTAACTTGAGAGAGTGCGTCTAGTAAATTATCATAATTACTTGAGAGAGATTTATGATAACTGGAGTATTCATGATTGATAGAGACAACTAAATCAAAACTATAGGAAGTATACAAGAAGGAAGTTCACCAACGGGGGAAACCGTAACCTTAGACCTTTAATCCAATTGTTTACATCTTATTGTTAGTTAATCTTAAGTTTATTATTTCTGTTCAGCTATAGTAGTAGAAGCAACACAACGTGATATACACAACGTTTGAGAAAGTTGACTATTGAGAATCTAGTAATCTAAAGACGACATTTGATACGTTAATTCCCTGTGGGATTCGACTCTGGGCAAAATACTCCGATTATATTTGTAACGCCCGCTTAATCTTTTAATAGACATAGTTGAGCGTGATCAATGAACGTACAAATACAACTCACTTGGTGTTGGATCTCGACCCTTTTTAACAGCCTATACAAAAGTTATTCAATTACGAAGATAGACCTTAAGACCGTCAAGAATTAAGTTCTGTTATCAATTTTGTCTTTATATAACTAATATAGTAGTTGTCAAGTTAAACTAAACTTCCATTTCTTTGTTGCTAGTTTTGGCAAGGGGAAGCAGCAAACTTAAGGCAACAGCTGAATTACTTGCGAGAAAGCCACAGGTAAGTCGATGAGATATGGTAGGTCATTTATAGCCATTGAGTACCTTAGTATTGCAGCCACGGTTGATACATGCTTTTACAGCAAAAAATCTTTTCATATGAATGCAGACCAACTAGAGAACATAGGACTGCAGGGTATGAAGCAGTGAATTTAGAAGCTAAAGAGCCTCATTTCTCAGGCAAATATGGCCAACTATTGCACTTATATCTAACTCAAGCTAGAAACAGAGCAAATCAGCATCCAGAAGTGTTTGCATACACTATCATCGATAATTTTCTCTAGAGGCCCAAATCTAGTTTATGGATCACCAAAAGTTTCAACGAAAAGGGTCTAGCAATCATATCTACTTCATGATAAAATAACTCAAGAAATATAAGCACTTGTAATATATTATCATTTAACCTGAAAGTTGGTAAGAAATTGCGAAATACCACATTCCATCGACCACAACTCAACGAAACTGATTGTTTTGACAGTAAACTGAGCTCATTCATTGCCCGTAAGATAGCCATGCAATGTAGATTTCAAAGAGGAGCATTAATTTTAGGAGCTTATTCTTTGTCCTTAATTTGTCATCCTTCTTGCAGACCATTCTTCATATATATATATATATATATATATATATATATATATATATATATTTAGCCTGATTAACAGGCTTCAGTGAGTTGATTTTTCACTACTGGACAGTGCACCAGATCTTGTATATTTGCGATTAACAATGAGAACAATGCTTGAGGGGAGCAATAGATTACTCATTTGAAACCTACTTGTTCTTTGATGGAAAATGGAGCAGGCAGACTTTTAAACCTACTAAAGAAATTTCCAAGATTAAACCTACTGGTCATAGAGTTGATGAGGTTTTTCTCAGATGAACTTGTATAAATCACTGTCCAGTTTACCAAGATCCAGAGGCTACCTCAGAGAAGGGCCTCGTAGAATACATGAAATTCTAGTAAACTGAACTATACCGTCAAACTATTCAGTAAGTTTGTGCACAAATATTAGATTGTGTTTGAAGGAAGGAAGATACAGTACATTTTGTAAAACAATAAAATCAGTTAATGCAAAGTACCCTGTGCAAGTAACTTTGACCTTATAACCATTTGGAAGGGAAACTAGAAAAGGAATTAGTAGTGGCATGATGTTAATAAGATATTCCTTGTTTGATGTCATATGATCAGAAGCACAGAGTCAATTATCCAAGTTAGAGAATCAGATTGAGTTAGCAGGGAAGAATTGAAATTATATGCTACATGTTTAGGTAGATATATACCAGCAAAGTTAGCAGAACCCATGATATTGAGTGAAGGTCCAAAATCAGACACACGAGCTTGCTGAAGCAAAGAGATTAGTTAATCATACTGTTATTTGGTCTAAGGGTGACAAGTGGGCCGGTTCGGGATTGCAGTCCAAACGGGCCAAGTGGGCCAGGATTGTTATGATCGGTATTCGTGGGCGTCGTTGGGATGTCAAAATAGTCATTGGCTATTTAGAAAATAGCCATTTAACTCTCCCCCCTCCCTCCCCCCCCCCAAACTTTTTATAATTATACTTTTTCCCTATTTTCAACTATAAATACACCCTTCTTTCTTTCATTTTCTTACAAAATCAATATTAATCTATCACAATCTCTCTCTAATTTTCTTCAATACTTGCTACTATTGTTAAAATTTATGAAAAAATGGTGAAGTTGGTGAATTGAAGTATTCAAGTCTTTAACGATAATCAATTTTCAACAAGTTATTTGTTAATTCGGTAAACTCGTTTCAACTCTTAAGTCTTAATATGAATTAAGATGGCTTCCTTAAAAAATTATTTTACCAAAAATAAGAATAAGGAAAAATCCAAGAGTGGCGAATCTAGTGGTAATGTTGTTCCTCCTCCCCTGCCCCCGGCTCCCCGAACCAAATCCCCAATCCGTCCTATACCTGCTATTATTGATACCGATAATAGTTTATTACAATTTAGCGATAGTTAGTTTTATCATAATATTTCACTCGTGAACAATTCGACCATGAAATAATGAATGCTCTTTATTCTAATAATTATAATACTATTGATGAAAATGATGATGAGAAAATTGATCTTGATAAAACTCAACCGGATGATGATACATCCACTAGTTCTTCTCCTGATGTTAACCCAACTAATGATAACCTTACTAATCCAAATGATGTTTCATCTGATACTCCTGTTACTGCCCCAACTTTTTTTAGACAATATACCAAACAGACGAAAACATCTCTTGTTTGGCCATTCTTTGCTCAACTAATTCAAAAAAATAAACTAAGTNACTTTGTCTAGACACATATTGATTACAATTTAGTTGCTATTATTGATACCGATAATAGTTTATTACAATTTAGCGATAGTTAGTTTTATCATAATATTTCACTCGTGAACAATTCGACCATGAAATAATGAATTCTCTTTATTCTAATAATTATATTACTATTGATGAAAATGACGATGAGGAAATTGATCTTGATAAAACTCAACCGGATGATGATACATCCACTAATTCTTCTCCTGATGTTAACCCAACTAATGATAACCTTATTAATCCAAATGATATTTCATCTGATACTCCTGTTACTGCCCGTACTTTTTTTTAGACAATATACCAAACAGACAAA
The DNA here is from genome assembly GCA_005239505.1 of Nicotiana paniculata. Lineage (NCBI taxonomy): Eukaryota > Viridiplantae > Streptophyta > Magnoliopsida > Solanales > Solanaceae > Nicotiana > Nicotiana paniculata. Next base: position 27,813 of record ML316830.1, on the reverse strand, counting down.
AACATCTCTTGTTTGGCCATTCTTTGCTCAACAGTTAGCTTTTAAATATTTTGACTCGCGGGGAAGGGAGGGGGAGGAGAACTTTGTCTAGACACATATTAAAACACCCTCAAGATAGAGTCAGATATCTTCGTATGAAAGTTTTGGACGAGGGGAAAAGTGTACCTAGTAACACTAATGCTGACCATAGTACCGGTTCAAACCAATTTCAACCGGGTATTAACATTGTTACCGGTGGTATTTTATATTATGATCCATAAAACGATCGGAAAGAATTGGCAAAAATGGTAAATGTTATGTTTTACCCTATAGTTTTCCTCTTAACCCTAACTTTGTGCGTTATATTAGAAATTTTTTTAATCCTACTTATAAAGGTTTTTCCCCCACAACGGTAAAGAGAGATATTTATAAATATAAATATGAATATGAACAATATTTGCGTTATTTATTTACTCATAAAAATTGCCGTGTTGCTATTACAACTGATATTGGTAGAAGTTGCAATGACTGTGATTACCTTGTTGTTACCAGTCATTGGATTGATGAGGAATGGATAATGCAAAAGTGCATAATTGCTCATAAAATAATTAATTCACGTCACACGCGACAGTTTATTGCTAGCACAGTTACTGATATTTGTAGATGTTTTTACATTAATGATAAAATAATGTCAGTTTCAATGGATAATGCTAGTAGTAATGCTTACCACTGCGCTAATCCTGCATTTAGTAACATTTTTCATGTTAGATGTATTTGTCTTATTTACCATTTAATTATGGGTGATGGTATGAGAAATTTAAATATTGAAATTGAAAAGGATAAAATGGATCCTAAGTGACTTTTTTGTTCAAACCGTAGAAGTAGACTTAGAGAATATTTTAAAAGATTCAATGAATTTGACCTAAGAGAAAGAAAAGATCCTAAACCTTGTCCAACTAGATGGAATTACATGTATAAAAGTTTGGTTGTTGCATATGAATATAGAAACCCCATAAACTCAATGTTTAATGCACATGTAAGTAATGATGATGAGCACCTTACGAACGGGGATTGGGCTAATGTTAAAATGCTTGTTGATCTTTTAGAAAAATTTCATATTGCTACAAATGAATTTTCTGGGCAATATTATCACACTATTTCTAACTGTTTAGTTTATATAGTAGAACTTGCAAATTTGTTTACTCACTTTTCAATGGGCGGGGAAGAGGAAGACGAAGCTTACGAAGAAATGCTAGCTGAACTTGCGGAGGATGCTGCTTCGCCCGACAATGGAAGCAGCGATGACCAAGCTACATTTTCGCCGCCACCAACGAAAATTCCTCCGAACCTTGAAGGATTTATGAAGTTTGTAATAGATACCAGGTAACTTGTATGAACAAAAATTAGTATTTATTTTGGCACATCTTGAATAGTTTCTTTTTCTTCTCAATGGTGGTATTAGCACCTTGTTGTGATAATTCCATAGGGGAGAGAAAGACTAAGAAAGATATTGTCATACTTTTTTAATGCTACAATAAATTACAAGACATTTCTTTGAATATCTCTTTACAATATTTTTGTGTCTTTAAATTTGAATAAAAATTTTAGGTCACAATTCTATAATAAAATTTACAAAGCGTTGCTTTAGATATTTTTTTAACATCTTTTTGTATCTAATTTTTATTTAATTTTAAAAAAATAGCCTTTGATCCCACTTAGCCCCCGGGCCCGGACCCTTTAGCCCGGGACCATGAGTTCATGGGCCTGGTCCCAAGCTAGTTCCCACATAAAGATCATTTGGCCCGGGGCCGGATGTCCCGTTTATTTTGGGACCGTCCCGGGGCCGAGAATGTTTGGACTGGCCCACATGCCAGTGCTAGTTTGGTCAGACTAGGCACCCTAGGGCCATGATCATCCAGACTAACACTAAGTTGTGTGAGTTGAGTAGTGGGAACACGCTCAGAATGAGAGAAATCAGAATTCTCAACCACATTTGCAGCTGCCTTCCTTCCTTTGGTAAACTTGAAATTAGAGGGAAACCCAATGAGTTTGTAACAGATATCAACCATATGCCCAGGTTTCTTGCAATACTTGCAGAAGGCAGCATTTCTAGACTGATCATAATTCACCCTTTGATGGAATTATTTTTGTTGTGCTTGAGTGTTGAACTGTTTTTGTTGGAAATGAGATTGAATGGATTTATTAAGAGAGGAATTCACATTGAATGAGGCTGACTCAGACTAAAAAAAAGGATTTGGGTTGACTTGTCTCTACTTCTCATCTTGGAGAAGAATGTTATACACACTGTCAAGATAGGGCAGGGGTTGCATCATCCATAAATTACTCCTAACCCCTACATATATCTCATTCTGGCCCATGAGAAATTGATGGACTTTGTCCTCCTCTTTTCCTTTTTTAAGACCTTCTTTTGTGGCACAAACACAAGAGTTTGCATGAGTGGTGCACGTAATCCCCAATTCATTACAAACTTTCTAAGTTTATTGAAGTAAGAAGCTATATCAAGAGATCCCTGGTAAATAGAGTGAAGCTATCTTTTTAGTTCAAACACCTCGGCCTCATTTACAGCCCCATATCTACTATTAAGTTGTTTCCCTAAGCTCTCAGTTATTTATGAATATTGTACACTTTTAACAATATCAGGTGACAAAGAATGAGTCAACCATGAAATTTACATGTTATTACAATGATCCTATTGCCTATATTGGGGATAATTTTCAGGAGGTTTCCCACAGGACTCATCTATAAAGCCTATTTTATTTTAGCAGATAAGGAAACTATCAATTTGTGTTTCCATCCTCCAAATCCAACGCCCTAAAATGGAACTGTAAGGGAAATACCGGGAACATTAGAATATGAGAGGAATAAAGAAGAGGAAGGATAAATAGTGGAAATACAAACATAATTAGATGTACTACAACCGGAACTACCCATATCAATGATAAGATCACAGAAAAATACAAATTTATTATATTCTCAAGCAATAATCAACGAAATAGAGAAGGTACTGGACTTCTTTGAAACCTGAAGAAGCAAAGGCTTTAAGAAAGTGACAGTTAATGAAATCCACAAAGTGAAGACAAACGAAAACCCTAGGTCACACAGAATCCCTAGGTCCGATGTACGAAATTGAAATTTTCAACTTCTACGACAACTGAATACCTCAAACTAAAACTTATCTTCAATTCCAGCGATGAATAGTCCAAAAAATGAAGCCATATGTCGTATATTTCATCAGAGAAAAACAAAATTGCAAACTCTTGCCGAGCACCAAAAATTTGACGAAATCGAACAAGGTTAACATCGCTCGATAGACGAAGATGAGGAGAAGCATTGATGGTAGGCTATAATCTCGTGTTTTAGTTATTTGTTCTAATCGAATTTACTACACTTTAATAGAGTTTGTGCTTTAGTCGATAGTGTTTGAACTAATTGTGTATCTTATGTCTTGTAGGAGGATTCTGAGCTATGAAGATGTTGCTTAATGAATTTGATTGATTTGGGGTTTTGAATTTTGAATAAAATCCCAAGGGAGTAAGCTGGGATCGCATTCGAGAGTCGAGAACAACATCTGGATATCAAAAAGTCAAGAAAAATCTCAATTAAGAGAAACCCCCACTTTCGAGGCACGTGGGGCGCTGCCCTAAGCCATTTTTCCTGCAGCCTGTCGTAATCAAGTCTCTGGATATCTCCATTTATGCCCCGCATGGCGCGTCACCCCATGTGGCGCGCCTATGTAATTTTTACAGAGTATTTTCCAAAGTCACGAAGGAAAATGTATTTCCGCCCGGGCCCGACCCTACTTAGTATAAATACATGGAAAAATGTTATTGTTGGGACTTTTGGACATATCTTAGACCTAAGGAAGCGAAGAAGGTGGCGGAGAAATAAAATCTCAAGGATTTGATCATTCAATCCGCACTCAAAATAAGAGTTTGGATCGTTTTATGTTTTCCTTTAACTTAAACATTGTTACGATGAATTACTCCATATCCATGGAGTACTTCCCTTTAGGGTTTGATGGATTTGGTGTCTTGATACATGTTTGTGGATAATTAACACTAATTTTATGTATTGAATCATTTTTGGATGTTTTAATCATTGCATCTACATTCACTTGTTAATGTAATGGAGAGAGGCATAAAGTGTGATATTTATGCTTATATTTTGTTGGTTGGAGTCATTAATTCTTCTTTGTACTCGGAAGAGACTATTTGAATTGTTGGTTAAACTTAGTTAGGAGGATAATCAAGAGCGGTTATCTAAAGAACAATCCGCTACGAATTCTTGCATATCTTCACGTGCTTAAAATTGGTTCATCTTTTGAGGTTGAGACTTAATCGAGAGAGGAGTTTTTACTAATTAATTAAACTAATAACCAAGTGAATTTGAGAGACTCACTTGAATATTAGAAGTGAATTATCTAGAGTTAAATCCCACACATTTATCCTGCACCTATGATATCAACTCTATCTTCTCCCAATTGATAAATTCCTTTGCTTAAAACTTGCTTTGATTGTCATTAGTCAATAGTTTTGTAACGACCCAACCGATCCTTTTGAGAATTTTCACTTTGGTCGGTAGTTTAGGGGCACGGCTTCGTATGATGTATTAGGATTTGTGTTTAAAATTTGAGTTTTTTCCGAGTTGATTTGATATGTTTCGGTGTGAGTGTTTGGAAGTCAAATGTTCGAGAGTTCATTAAGTTTGATTTGAGGTGTGTTTCGTCGTTCGGTGTTGTTATGTGTGATTCGAGGCCTCGAGTAGGTCCGTGTAAGTTATGGGACTTTTTGGTATGTTCGTACAAGGTCCCTAGGGGCTTTGGTGAGTTTCGGATAGGTTTGGGTTGTGTTGCGCTCGTTTTTCTTATGTTTCGACGTCGTTTCTTCAAGCATAAATGGTACCATATTGAACAAATGAGCTCTGATTTCTATTTTAATTTAGATGTGTCTCCTAATTACGGATCCATAGCTAAAAGAATCGTCGAATTTGGACATTGTATGAGGATTTTATGGTCATTTTACTAAGAATTGGGTTGTCAGATTTTTAGATTAATTACGAAATTACCGTTGACTTCGTATTTGAAAATCTGCACTATTTTCAAATATTGAAACCAACATATCTCCTTTAATATAAGGTCAAATGGAGTGATTCAAGAGCCTAACTTGACTAGGAGTTTACAAGGAATCCATTAGAGGCATCAAAAGTTAGTTTCAGGATCGTTTGGCACAAGAAACGAGGTAGAACAATGTTAAATCGAGGATTTTGTTCATTTAACATATTTTGAGTTGGGGAGCTCGGATTTGGGAAATTTTTGGAGGCGATTTTCACCATATGAATTGGGGTAAGTTTTCTATACTCGATTTTGATTATATTTCATGAATCCATCTTTGTTTTTGGCATTTGATTGATGATTTCAAAGTGAAATTTGGGGGTTATGTCTAAAATTTCATAAAGTGAATTTTTGAGTTTTGAACATCGATTTGGTGTCGTATTTAAGTGAAACTTGTATGATTGAAATCGTAATTGAATGGGTTGTCGGATTTTGTAAGTTTTGTCGGGTTCCGAGGCACGGGCCCGAGTTTGACGTTTTGGTTGATTATGAGATTTTTATTAAAGATACGACCTTTCTCAATTGGGTTTGTTTCCGTTGGAATTATTTGATGTATTTGAGTTGCTTTTGTCTAGTTTCGAACCGTTCGGAGGTCGGTACACGTGGGGTGAAATTTTTGGAGCATCCCTGGCTTGCTCGGTATTGGAATTGGCTTGTTCAAGGTAAGTAACACTTCTAAACTTAGTGCTGAGGGTATGAAACCTCGAAATACGTGTTATGTTATTGGTATTTAGGTGACACACATGCTAGGTGACGGGCGTGTGGGCGTGCACCATTTGAATTGAGACTCCGTTATTTCCATGACACTGTATAGTGGTCCTATTTTGTTGATATCTGTGTTTTCACCATGTGATAAAGTAATTGAGCCGTTAATCATGCTAGATATCATGTTTAGGTTTTGTGTCGATAGTGTTGGGACCCATAGTGGTCGTTTCTTGCTGTCATTTCACTGATTTCGCTGATATTTTGTACTAAGTCATATTCATGCATTCATGTTGTTATTCATTGATACATCATATCATTGTTGTCGGGCTAGTTTCATTCCATTGTGTGAGCCCGTGAGTGAGGCTGGAGAGATTGATGACTGAGTGAGGCCGAGAGCCTGGTTATGAGTGACAGTTATGGGATCGGGCTGCACGCCGTAGCGGTTATACTGATTTTATTATAGTGCTTGGGCTGTAGGAGGCCCTACGGAGTCTGTACGCACCCCCAGTGAGAGCGGTTGATTATATTAAGAGATGGATCTTCCCTGGACTTGGATCTTGTCCGAAGCATTTATATACCTGGGGATGGATCTTCCCCACGGGCTGGATTTTCCCTACTTAGTACTGAGTGACTGTTGGTCAGTTGATGTATATATTCCGGGATGGATCTTCCTTGGGCCGGATTAGCCATATACTGTATTGAGTGATTAAGCATGATGAGTGGAAATTATGAGGAAGTGAGATTGAGTATTCTGAGAGTGTGAGTAGATGAGTTCATCTCTGAGATACATGGCATTGACGTGCACACATGACATACATGCATAGAGATGCATTTTCCTCATGATGTACGGTATCACGTCATTCATGACTTTTCATACATATTGATATGTGGGAATAGAGATGAATTTCACACTTGCTATCTTGAAAGAAAATGAGACATCTTATTTATTGTGAAAAGGTTTTTTGGAAAAATTACAGTTTTCAAACTATCTCATATTTTCGATGATTTCGGTAAAGGATATGGGTTTTTACTAATATTTGAAAAATGGAACTATTTTCGGGAATTATAAATAAGTTGAGCATTTTAAATTCTGAGTTACTTCTTTTATTACTTGCCTCGCATTGTTATGAACTGCTACTGGTTATTGGTGTCGGACCCGACCTATGTTCAAGCTCGTCACTACATTCAACCTAAGGTTAGATCTGTTACTTATTGAGTACATGAGGTCGATTGTACTCATACTACACTTCTTCACCTTGTGTGCAAATATTGACTGTTGACGTTGTTGTGATCGACGGGAGCTGGAATAAAAGATGTACATGCGTTCTGGTTGTAGCTGCCTCTTGTTCATGGTAGCCTTAAATCTATAAAACTCTGTTTATGTACTTTTCAAACAGATGATGTATTTACTTCATTTCAGCTTCGTAAATTCTAATCTTAGAAGCTCATGATTTATACTACCAGTCCTTAGGGAACGTATCAGATTCAGATTTTTTTTTATTTAATTGTCTTATTAATTTCATTAGAATTGGTTAGTTGTTAATTGGTTTACCTAGCGGGTTGGGTTTGGTGCCATTACGACTAGTTGGATTTTTGGTCGTGACAAGTTTAGACTCTTAGTTAATTTTAGTTTAAAGCACATAAATATCAACTGTTGATCATCTTGGTTAGCAATTTAGCTACAAACTACGATAATAATTGGTTAACTCCAATCCCAATGGATATGATAGAGAGCATATTTTAGTGTGTGTTTCAAGCTCGTCAAATTTTGACGTCGTTGTCGCGGATTGGCAATCAATAGTGTTTGAAATAGTTTGTAGTACTAATTCTGGAATTTTTCTTTTTCTTTTTATTTTATTTTTTCCCTTTTTACGTTCGAGTGTTCGTTGACAGTGCGTAGGCTACAGGTTAGACTGGTGCATGACTCGATCTTCTGGTAAGGAATTACAACCATACGAACCAGAAATCGAGAAACATCTGCGACAGTTGATGAAGGAAAGAAATCTTCCTAAGAATATAGAAAAGGTTGGGCAATACTCAACCAAAGAAAAGATGGCGGGATATGATGATAATGTTGATTTGGCTGCGAGGGAGACAACCCAACTTAGAGAAAAAAGTTGCACGAGATGCTGAAGAAGCAGCACTCAGAGATGCACAAATTGCTTATGAGGAGGAGAGAGCTCGAAGAATAGCTTAGAATTAGCCTTTGGTTCCATACCAGTTCGGAAACATAGCTCCAGGCCAACGAAGATCACTCGGTGATTATGCTAGACTGATCTACAACCAAGGCTTATCCAGTGTGAGACCACTTCCAGTTGCAGCCAAAAATTTTGAGTTAAAGCATGGGTTGCTCCAAACCCTCCAAAATAGTTGTGTCTTCACAAGAAAAAATGAACGAAGACCCAAAGAATCATCTGATGGACTTCGAGGAGATCATGAACACCTTTCAATATAATGGTGTGTCCCAAGATGCAGTTTATCTAAAGGTATTCCCCTTCACTCTCACAGATGATGCAAAACACTAGCTTCGAAGCTTTCCCCAATGATCGATTAGAACATGGGAGGAGAAGACCAGAAAATTTCATGCTAAATATTTCTCCTCAACTAAAACAGGCAAGTTTAGAAGAGAGATCCATAACTTTTTCCAGAATGAGACTGAAACAGTGTTTGAAGCCTGGGAGAGATTTAAGGAGATATTCAGAAAGTGTCAACATAACGGAATTGAACTATGGATGCAACTCCAAAACTTTTAGGATGGATTGACACCACCTCACGAAGAACATTGAGTAATGCAGTTTGAGGTCCATTGATGAAGAAGACTCTAGAGGAGATAGTTACTATTCTAGATGAGTTGTATGAAGATGAAAATCAGTGTCCCTCGGAGATTGCTAAAGAAGAAGATCAACCGGTGTTCACTGGGTCGAGGCTAACACATCTATGCAGGTACAACTTGATTCTATAGCAAAGGAATAAGGAAGCTAACCTTAGCTTCAATACATAATGAGCCTCATGCAGCATGTGACATATGTGGAAGAGGACACCCTACTCATGAGTGTCAAGGTTCAATGGAGGAAGCTAATGTTGTGGGTAATTACACTTCAATGCAATGGATCAGAACCACCTCGGTTTTTCATGTAGTTCACCTGGGGTACATCAAATTCATGGCAACAAATTAACTCAAGATTTCAAGGAGCTCCTGGTTTTTGGAATCAGTCGGTGCCGCAATTTTAGCCTCAACAACCAATTCAGTCTGGGTTAGAAGATCTTATGAAGTCATTTATTGTCAAGACTGATGAAAAGTTAGATGCTCATGGGCAGCTATCAAAGAACTTGGGATAGGTTTGCGTAACTTGGAAAGAAAAGTGGCACAAATTTCAACTATATTATCTGATAGAATCCCAGGTACTCTGCCATGAGAAGCGGACAAGTGTTGAAAGATCTTACTCCAATTCACAAATAAGTTGCGCCTGGAAAAAAAGTGGGAATGAGCTGAAAATTGACGATGCTTAAAAGACTGAGAAGAAAAAGGGCAAGAAGGGAGCTGAGAAAAAGAATGAGGAAGAAACTTCAAGAAGGGAGGAATCTGATGATGTGGGCAAGCACATGCATGCTCTACCTTTTCCCCAAAAGCTTTATAGAGAAAAGCTGGACAAGCAGTTTGAGAAATTTTTAGATATGCTGAGATAGGTTAATGTACACCTGCCATTCATTGAAGTTCTCTCACAAAGACCAGCTTATGCAAAGTTTATGAAAGAGATCCTTACGAAGAATAGAAAGATAGAAGATACCAAGGTAGTTAAGATCATAGATCATTGCATTGCAATTCCGCAAAACAAATTCCCACAGAAGTATGGAGATCCAGGGTGTTTTAGTATACCTTGCTCTTTAGGCACTCTTAACTTTGATAAATCTTTATGCAATTCTGGTGCCTCAATTAATCTAATGCCTTTGTCTATTTACAGGAGTTTGAGAATGAAACTGGATAGATAGGTCAGCACCAATATCTTTGCAGCTGGTAGACCAAACAACTATAACACCTGAGGGGATAGTAGAAGATGTTTTTGTGCAGGTGGATAAGTTCGTAGTTCCTGTAGATTTCATAATGGTGAATATGGAGGAGAATAAGGAGATAACCTAATCTTAAGAAGACCATTTTTAGCAACGGGTTGAGCAATATTAGATATGCATGATAGAAAACTCATGCTGAGAGTGGGTGATGAGACTATAACTTTCCATATGAATATAGAAACGAGGGTGAAAAAGGAGAAGCCAGTTGCAAGTGTAGAGTGGAAAGTAAAGGGCGTGAAAAACAAGACCCCAGTGATAGAAAAATACAAGTGTGGGGTGTAGCCCAAGAAGGTTGAGAAAAAGCTATCTGCGTGGATGTGTGCACTAGTTCGGGCACGTGGAATGGAGCCCGACTTTGATTCAGACCTCGACTAGAGATTGAGGGAAGTTTCCTCTACTTTATTCTCTGTAATTGTGTGTCATGGAGATATGACACAACTTAAAGTGTGGGATGGGGGATAATTATATGTTGTATGTATATGTGGTAGTTTCTTTTTAGTTAGAAATAAATTGACAAAATCACAAAATATTTTAGGATTTTGACTTTTTCTGATGATGGATATCATTCGACGGGTTTCTTGAGGGATAAAATTTGAAAGAGAAACACAAAAAGATTTTCTTTTGTTAGGTACCGTAACAATTCCCCCTTGGTTTTTCTTTGTGCCATAGTTCTTTTCCAAGGTTTTGTTTGAACGAGTATAGTTAGTTTTTATTTTTTTTGTAGTAGAAAATCTTGTGCTATGTTTTGAATAGAAGGTAATGTCTCTTGGATTTATTATACCTTGAGATTAGTAAGTGTTTTAGTTGTTACGCTTAGGCTCAGCTTTTGACTCTTAAATAAGTGCCTTAAATTGTATGATCTTAACTTGCTTAACTGCTTTTACTAGAGTGTCTCGATAGATCAATTTGAGTGGATTATGTGCCATGTGGGCGTGAGGTTTTGTGTGTTTGCAAAGCGAAATAGTAGTTTTATTCAGTCTTGGAAATGATATAGGTATTTCTTTGTTGAGCCAGTTATATGTTATTACCCACCTAATCGTTATGTATCATAATTAACCCCTTTGAGAATGTAACCTTGTTTCTTTGGAAACCACATTACGATCCCTAACCATTTGTTTGAATTGACCATCTATTTGAACCTTGTACCTCTCGTGAGCTCTGGAATTTGTTATGAACTTTGTAAAAGTTGAAGTGTGGGGTGGTTGGTTTGTATTTTGGGTGGAACTATTGAAAGAGGAGAAAGGTGAAATGTGTAAAAAAAGTAAGAGCCACTTGAGTTGAATAAGAAAGGAAAGAAAAAATAATTGTATAATTGTGAAAAATGATATTTGATAAGTGGTAACTCTTGATGTAATTGTGCTTGGAGAATAGGGAGTTGATGTATGTTAATGTTAAGCTGGAGTGTGGATTGACATAAGTGTGGGGTTTTGAACAATGAAATGTATGTATTAAAGTGCTTAGGGAGGTGTAGTCACTCTTATATCTAAATGTATACTCCCGTCCCGCAGCCTACATTACAATCATTTAAATTCCTATTTGATCCTTGACTGAATAAGCTTGAATTAGTAGAATAGTACACGGGCAATCCTATGGTTCATATTTTGTGGCATATGAATGTTGTTCTGAGAGTGCGTGATTTTTTTCTATCTTGAGTTCCTGATTATTCTTAAATCTTATTTTGTGTGGAACTACTCTATATTGTTGTGTGAGGGCACTTGATTCATGAAGGAAAGGTAATGTCATTGACCTCTATGTTAGATTAAGTGAGTGGGTTTTGAATAATACGTGACGCCTGTGAGTCAAATCTTGAGGCGAGGATGTTACACTATTGTGCTTAGTCTATTTTAAATATTCTTGGTGTAAAGAGTTAGGAGAATTGCTAAGTAAGGTGTGTTTTATATGTGGTTTGATTTCTCGAGGGCGAACAATAATTTAAGTGTGGGGTGTTGATGGTAGGCTATAATCTCGTGTTTTAGTCGCTTGTTACACTCGAATTTACTGCACTTTAATAGAGTTTGTGCTTTAATTGATAGTGTTATGCACTAATTGAGTATTTTATGCCTTGTAGGAGGATTTCGAGCAAAGAAGATGTTACGGAATGAATTTGATCGATTTAGAGTTTTGAAGTCTGAGTAAAATCCCAAGGGAGTAATTTGGGACCGCGTTCGGGGGTCGAGAACAACATCTGGATATCAAAAAGTTAAAAAAAAATCCGTACTCAGAGAAACCCCCACTGCTGTGGCGCGTGGGGCGCAGCGTTAAAGCATTTTTCTTGTAGCCTGTCAGAATCAAGTCTCTGGATTTCCTCACTAATTCCCCGGGGGCGACGCGCCTATGCAATTTTTACAGAGTATTTTCCAAATTTGCGTAGGAAAAGGTGTTTCCGTACAGTCCCTACACTACTTAGTATAAATACATGGGAAAACGTTATTGTTAGGACTTTTGGACATATCTTAGACCTAAGGAAGCCAAGGAGGAGGAGAAGCAAAACCTCAAGGATTTCATCATTCAATCCTCACTCAAGATAATAGTTTGGATCGTTTTATGTTTTTCTTTAACTTAGACATTGTTACGATGAATTACTCAGGGTTTGATGGATTTTGTGTCGTAGCACACGTTTGTGGATAATTAACTCTAGTTTTATGTATTGAATCATTTTTGAATATTTTAATCGTTGCATCTATATTCATTTGTTAATGTAATCGAACGAGACATAACATGTGATATTTATGCATTATACTTTATTGGTTGAACTCATTATTTTTCTTAATAATCGGAAGAGGCTAGTTAAATTGTTGATTAAACTTCGTTAGGAGGATAATCGAGAGAGGTTCTCCTAAAGAACGATCCACTTGGAATTCTTGCATATCTTCACGTGCTTAAAATTGGTTCATCTTGTGAGGTTGAGACTTAATCGAGAGAGGAGTTTCTACTAATCAATTGAATTAATAACCAAGTGAATTCGAGAGACTCACTTGAATATTAGAAGTGAATTATCTAGAGTTAAATCCCACACATTTATCTTGCACCTATCCTATCAACCCCATCTTCTCCCAATTGATAACTTCATTTGCTTAATACTTGCTTTGATTGTCATTATTCAATAGTTTAGACCCTTAGTTAATTTTAGTTTAAATCACATAAATCTCAATTTTTGATCATCCTAGATAGCAATTTTGTGACAAACTACGATAATATCTGATAGTAGCCTATATTATGCATTGTAGACACTATTTATACTCTAAATTAACCGCGCTTTATTGATGTTTAAATGCTAAAAAATAACAAAATGCTCTAATGGAGAAATTTTTGCTTTGAAAGAGCCACTCCGAGCTAAGGAGAGATAAAGATCATTTTGAAGTCAATTATGAACATACGAAGTCAATAGAATGATAGCCCGGATGAAAAGAAGCGAGGAAAACAAGGAAAAATGCAAGAGGCAGGTCCGCGACTTGGGCGCGCAGGAACGCGGGGGAAAATAGTGAAGCAGTGCATGTCCGCAGTTAAGTCCACGACCGCGGACGGGTTTTTAAAAGTGATAAACTTCGGGGGCTCTTGTGTAAATTCCTGAGCAAATAACCTAAACCTATAAGATCCCAAACTCGCCCAGAAGTCAGATTAGGCTTGTTTTTAGACATAATTGGAGGCAAGAACAAGTGAGAAGAGATCAAGCAATTCTTTAGAGTTTATTTCTTCTTCTTTCTATTCATTATTGTGAATCATGAATCGTATTACTACTATGTTTTACATTAGTATGAATAGCTAAACCTTTAATCTAGGGTTGATGGAACCAATTGTTGGATGAAGTTTTAACTCTATTTTTATATAATCGAACCGTGTTTGTTCTATGATTGTTCAACTACCTTTTGTATTGTGGTTAATTGAAAGGGACCTTCATTAATCGTGTCTAGTTGCTTTGTGTTGCTTGAGAAAGAACACTTGGTTAGATTGTTGTTGAACAACATCATTTTTGGGGTAATTAAAGAGATTAATTACTTGAATTTAAAAGTGGGTTTAGAAATAACAAAGCTTTGGTGGGATAATTCTGAGTTGCATAAATTGTTAGCTAAGAGTAGTTCGAAAGAATGCTTCCAGTAAATTATCTTAATTGATCGAGAAATAATTACAGTTGCTCGGAACTCATAATCCTCATAGAGTATTACGGCGAGATTATAGCTAAAGAGTTAAGAATTAATCCGGCACTTGGGGAAATCAATATCGCTAGATCCTTTTACCATTGAATTCAACTTTATTCTTGATTATTGCTAGTTTTATTGTCAATTTACATTAGCTAAATAAGTTTCACTTTTATTTCATAAAAATCTTGCACCCGGAAGTTGTCTGAGCTTGTCATTACATCACTAAAAGTTGTAGTCAATAGGTTAGTTCCCTGTGGGATTCGACTCCGGACTTGAACCGGATTATATTTTTAACGACTGCTTTGTCCTTTTTATAAGGCATAGTTGTGCGTGATAATATTTTGACGCCGTTGCCGGGGAACTGACGGTGTTATTTATTACAACTTAGAAGAATTGCTAGGATGTTTAGTTTAGATCAATTTTCTACGGTGTTAAAAACTTTTCCATTGAAATTCTCACGTTTGAACTCTCCAGTGACTCAGGTGTATTCCTAGAAGCTCTTCAAGTACTGATGAAATTTTCGAAGGACTCTCAGACCCCGAGAAAACATTCAGGGCCTTAAATCGAACCAACAAAAAGAACAAACAGTTACAACAGAAACATCAACTCGAAATTGAAACGGACAATGTGAACATTCCAGATCACCAACAACATGCTCCATCTGTTGCAGAATAAGGGACTGTTCTCCGGATCACACATTGAATATCCACAACAATGTATAAAGAAATTCCTGTCAATATGTGTGACCCAAAGACAGCCCAATGTGACTCCAGAAGCCGTCAAGCTTCTACTGTTTCCATTCTCTGTGACTGGAGAGGCTCAAACTTGGCTGAATTCGCTCCCAATAAATTCTATTGCCACTTGGGAGGAATTAGTCAAGCAGTTTCTGAACAAGTTTTATCCTCCCAACAAGAATGCAAGGCAGATTGATGAGATATTGCAATACAGGTAAAAACCTACTGAAACCTTGCAAGAAACTTGGGAGAGGTTCAAAGGGATGCTTGTGGAGTGCCCACACCATGGCATTCCAGACCAGATGCTTGGACAGATATTCTACATGGGTTTGGCAGACAGTTTGAAAGCCAATGTAGATACTTCAGCTGGGGGTGCATTTCTAAGCAAGACATTCACAGAGTGCAAGATTCTTCTCGATAAGATGTCCCAAAATTCAGGCTAGATGACTAGAGGTACGACACTGACACCAATAGTGCATTCTGTTGTTCTTGACCCAAATAATTCCTATGCAGAGAACATAGCCACGCTCATGACTCAGATGAGCATATTGACAAAGAAGATCGACCAGATGGGTACAAATCAAGTGCACATTGTTGATACAACAAATTGGGGATTGTGCACCCCTTGCATAGAACAGTCTTATGTGTGCTTGTGGAGCGGAGAGAATGACAACCAGGGTTTCAGAGAAGACATGGATTATGTCAATAACTTCGGAGTCAGAGGAAAGGAGGGAAACACTGGGGACCAGCACCAAATCAACAGTACAGACCTAACATGCCACAACCTGGAGGTGCACGACCACAAGGCCAAGTTGTGTCGTATAAAAGGCAACAGGTGTGATGACCCAAAAGGTCATCCCGTGTAATTTTAGCTAAATCTGTGTTTCGAGGCTGTGAAAGCCTCCTTTTATTCCACCTCGATATGCGTGCGCAGCCTAAGAGCGTAGCCAGGAAGCCGTTATGTGGGAAATTGATAAAATGATGATTTTATAATAATTATTTGAATAAAGTTGACTTTGATCAACATGTTTGTGTAAACGGACCCGGACCCATGATTTTACAATTTCGGAGGGTCCGTAGAAAAATATGGGACTTGGGCGTATTCCTGGAATCGAATTTCGAGGTCCCAAGTCCGAGAAATGAATTTTTGAAGAAAATTATTTTCTGAAAAATATAAAGGTTTTTGAAAATGAGATTTGATGTGAAACCTGTGATGCCGGGCCCGTATTACGGTTCCGGAGCCTGGAACAGGTTCAATATGTTTTATATGTGTTATCTGTGAAATTTTCTAAGAAATAGACTTAGTTTGACGTGATTCAGATCTAAAATGGAAAATTTAGAAGTTTTGAAAGTTTAAAGGAATTTCATTGATTTTGAGGTTTAACTAGATATTTATGATGTTATTTTGGTGTTTCGATTACTTGAATAAGTACGTAGGATGTTTTTGAGGCTGTGTATATATTTGGTCTGGAGCCTCGAGGGCTCGGGTGCGTTTCGGATAGGTGTTGGGATGATTTTGAACTTAAAAATCTAGTGTAAAAATAGTTTTCTTGTGTCTGGTGTTTTATGCTATGCGAATGCATAGTATTAGCCGCAAACGCATAGCACCAGTTAGGAGGGGGGTGGAAATTACTCTATGCGAATGCACATAAGGGGGTGCGAACGCATAGGTTTAGAGAGGGCTAGGGGCAGGGCAGTTTTTACTCAGTGCGAACGCACCCGTATGAATGTGAACGCGGAGTGTATGTCAGGGGCAACAGTGTGATCGCATAGGTTAGGTCGCGACCGCACTATCTTAGGGGGAGCTGGAGGGGGGACTGGGTAGCATTAGTCTATGCGAACTCACCGTATAGGTCGTGAACGCAGAGGGTAATAATTGTCAACCTCTGCGAACGCATAAGGCAGGCCGTGCATGCATAGGGTATTTTTCGCCCAGTTATTCTTTTGTCTTAAAACAGAACCATTGCAGGATTTCACTCCATTTCACAACTTCTCCTTCTTCACACCACCTTGGGCAATTTTTGAAGGGAAACTTCATCATAACTTCATAGGTAACTAATCTTAGGCTCATTTCCTTCCATTTTTATCAACACCCACTAGATTCTAGGCCTAAAAACATGTGATTAAGGGTACAAAATTGGGGTTTTGGGTAGAGTTAGGGCTTTTTGATTATTTGGGAATTTGACCTCTTTTTGGGTCGGATTTCAAAACCAATCATATATTCGGGCTCGTGGATGAATGGTGATCGGATTTTGGTCCGAACCTCGTGTTTGGACCAAGCGGGCCCGAGGTCGATTTTTGGAATTTTGTAAAGAAAGTTGGGAATTGAATATTTAAGAATTGGAATTGAATTGTTAAGCATTTATTGTTGTTATTAAGTCAATTATGTCTAGATATTATTTATTTGGAGTCGGGTTCGAAAGGAAAAGCGGTGCTACAGGCTTGATTTGGATTTCTTGGAGTCGAGGTAAGTATTTGTCCTAACCTTAGCTTGAAGGAATAGGTGTTGAGTCATATGTGCTACGTGTTATTATCATGTTCAATGTATAGGTTAGGTGACGAGTACCTATACATTGTTGTCAAGCATGCCCGTGAGTCATTTCTTATGGTATATGTGCTTTTCTTCGATATTCATTGTGTTATGGAGTAGATTTCAGTTTGGAGATTATTTTCTTGTTGAAAATAATTGGTTGTGGACACCGTTAATTAGTTGTTCAGTTGAGGATAATTTGGTTATGTTGTTTATTCAGTGAGATTGGTTATAGTTGTATCCCTTGACGGGATGGTGATATTTCTGTTAATGTTCCCTTGCCAGGATGTTGTGATTTATGTTCTGTATTGTGATTTTTCCTTGCCAAATTGTTGTCTTGATATTGTTTGGGTGAGGAAGAGTGTAAAGCACGAAGGGTGATGTCGTGCCATGATTTTTATATTTAAAAGCACGAAGGTTAATATCGTGCCGTTTCATTTATTTATTGCATTGGGAGGATGAGAGTAAAAGCACGAAGGGTGATGTCGTGCACTTGTTTTGGTGAGGATGAGAATAAAAGCACGAAAGGTGATGTCGTGCACTTTTTTGGTGAGGATGAGAGTAAAGCACGATGGGTGATGTCGTGCACTTGTTCGGGTCTATGTGTTTACTTCCTGTTGCTACCGATGCTACTGAGACTGTTGCTTCGTTCTCTGATTTAGTAATTGTTTTCCCCTTGTCCCCAGCATCTTCTCCCCCGTTTTACACTTAATTGTTTATTTCCTGTCGTCATTTCTATTATATATTATTAAATTGCACAAGTATTTATTGTTTGTCGTGTCCTAGCCTCGTCACTACTTCGCCGAGGTTAGGCTCGACACTTACTCAGTACATGGGGTTGGTTTTACTTATGCTACACCTGCACTTCTTTATGTTGTGCAGATTACGGTACCAGACCCGGTGGGCAGTGATCGAGGGAGTATCCTTCAGACCACAGGCGACACTAAGGTAGTCCTGCAGGCGTTTGCATGCCTTGGCGTCACCTCCTATCTCATTACTTCTCTTTCTGTATTCTCTTGTATTTCTGAGACAGTTGTATTTTTTATTCAGACTTTGTTTTTAGTATTCTTAGACAGTCTGTGGATTGTGATACCGGTTCTGGTGGTGTATTTAAGGAAATTTCGTAAGATTTATTATTTAAGTTGTTGGATTTCTTATCTTCCGCATTTCTAATTTACAATTCTTCTAGTTTACCACCGTTATTTCAATTTTCTATAATAATGTTATGAATGCAATAATCAGAACGTTGGCTTGTCTAGCAGGTTCAACGTTAGATGCCATCACGGCCTGAAGGTGGGATTTCGGGCCGTGACAAGTTGGTATCAGAGCACTAGGTTGCTTAGATCTCACAATTCATGGACAAACTTGGTTGGGTCTAAGGGATCGGTACGGAGACGTCTGTACTTATGCCCTAGAGGCTGCAAAGTTAGGAAATAACTTCACATCTTTTCTTCTCTGTCGTGCGATTTGAGTTCTATATGCTAACTGATTTTCTATTCTATTCTCTCGCAGATGGAGAGTACGCGTGCTTCCTCATCTATCGATCAGTAGCCCGATCCTCCTGTTCCAGCTCCTACGAGGGGTCGAGGACGAGGCAGAGGCCATGCTAGAGGCCGAGGCAGAGTCAGGGTTCAGCCCAGAGCAGCAGTCCCAGTAGAGGACCCACAAGTAGACTTTGCCGGTGAGGTTCCTGCTCAGACGGTTCCGGTCGGACCAGCTCAGGTCCCAGAGGGGTTCATTGCCACCCCGATTCTTCAAGACGCTCTGGTCCGCTTAGTGGGCCTTATGGATAGCGTGGCTCAGGCCGGTCTTCTTCCTACTGCACCAGCCGTCTCTCAGACTAGGGGAGGGTCTAAGACTCCTACTACCCGCACACCAGAGCAGTTAGCTTCTCAGTTCCAGACTCCAGCACCTCAGGCAGCTGGAGTAGCTCAGCCGGGTTTATTGGCACAGGTAGTTGAGGGGGCAGCCATGTCTACCGATGCTCTGTGGAGATTGGATCGGTTCACCAAGCTATTTCCTACTTTATTTACTGGTGCACCATCAGAGGATCCCCAGGATTACTTGGACAGTTGCTATGAGGTTCTTCGGAACATGGGTATCGTGGAGTCCAATGGAGTTGATTTTGCTACATTCCATCTTTCTGGTACCGCCAAGACTTGGTGGAGGGACTACTGCTTGACCAGACCTGCTGGGTCTTTGCCTTTGACTTGGGGTCAGTTCTCTGAGTTGTTCTTGGAGAAGTTTCTACTAGTTACTCAGAGGGAGGATCTTCGGAGGCTGTTTGAGCGTCTCCAGCAGGGATCTATGACTGGTACACAGTATGATACCAGGTTCATCACTCTGGCCCGACATGCTATGATGATACTTCCCAGAGATCGAGAGAGGGTGAGGAGGTTTATTGAGGGGCTAGCTTAGCCCATTAGACTCCAGATGGCCAAAGAGTCAGGTACTGATATTTCGTTCCAGGAGGCGGCCAATGTGGCCAGGCGTATTGAGATGGTCTTGTCTCAGGGCAGTGGTCAGGGGTCTAACAAGAGGCCTCGTCATTTCGGCCGATTCAGTGGTGCCTCATATGGAGGCATGGATTCTTTTGGCAGAGGTCATCCTTCTAAGCCATACCAGTCGGCACTTTAGGTATCCCGCAGTGCTCCACCAGCTCCTCTCAATGCACCATCAGTTCTTATAAGTGCACCGCTGCTTCAGGGCTTCCAAGGTGGTTATTCTGGTCGACAGGGACAGTTTCAGGGCCATCAATCTCAGCAGCTGAGGTCTTGTTACTCTTGTGGTTTTTCAGGGCACATTGCTAGGTATATCCCCCGAGCTTCTGGTAGTTCTCAGCATCCGGGTTCCGGTGCTATGATTCCCGCACTAGGTGCGCCCCTACCCCCCAGCCAGCTAAGGGTGGAGGTTGACGTGCTAGAGGTGGAGGACATGCTATGAGAGGTAGAGGTCAGCCCCCAATAGGTCGACCCAGAGATGTTCAGGTTGGAGGGGCTACGCCCCGATGCTATGTTATTCTTGCCAGGCCTGAGGCTGAGGCCTCTGATGCAGTCATTACATGTATGGTCTCAGTTTGCAGCAGAGATGCTTCGCTTTTATTTGATCCGGGGTCTAAATTCTCCTATATGTCTTCATATTTTGCTCCTTATCTGATTATGCTCTGTGATTCCCTGAGTACTTCTGTATATGTATCTATACAGGTGGGTGATTCTATGTGGTAGATCGAGTCTACCATTCATGCTTAGTGGTTATTGGAGGTTTGGAGACTCATGTAGATCTTTTGCTTCTTGATATGGTTGATTTTGATGTTATTTTGGGGATAGATTGGTTATCTCCCTACGATGCTATTCCAAACTGTCATGCCAAGAATGTGACATTGGCCTTGCCAGGAGTACCTCGATTGGAGTGGAGAGGGACTCCTAGTCATTTTTCCGGTAGAGTTATTTCATATATGAAGGCTCGGCGTATGGTCGAGAAGGGTTGTTTGGAATATTTGGCCTATGTCCGTGATGCTAGTGCTGAGGTTCCTTCTTGGAGTCTGTGCCCGTGGTTAGTGAGTTTCCAGAGGTCTTCCCTGCTGACCTGCCGGGTATGACACCCGACAGGGATATTGACTTTTGTATTGAGGTGGCCCCGGGCACTCACTCCATTTATACCCTATCGTATCGTATAGCCCCGCCAGAGTTGAAGGATTTGAAGGATCAGTTGTAGGATTTGTTGGATAAAGTCTTCATCAGGACTAGTGTTTCTCCTTGGGGTGCCCCAGTGTTGTTTGTTACGAAGAAAGATGGCTCAATGAGGATTGTATTGACTACCGGCAGTTGAACAAGGTTACTATTAAGAATAAGTATCCTTTGCCGAGGATTAATGATTTATTCGACCAGCTTCAGGGTGATTCAGTGTTTTCCAAGATTGATTTGAGATCTGGCTACCATCAGTTGCGTATTAGGGCATCTGATGTCACTAAGACAGCTTTCCGCACTCGGTATGGGCATTATGAGTTCTTGGTGATGTCATTTGGGTTGAGTATTTTAATGAGACATACTAGCAAAAGCCCGTCAATTGGAATCTATTCATCCAAACCATGTGTGAGCCGAGAAGCGAGAGTTCCCGAGAACCTCAACATGGATGGGAAGGTGCCAAAGGAGGCCGCGTTCCGGCAAGCAAAGCAACCATTGGAATCGGGATCGTATTGGACTACCGTGTTCAAGGATTCCCATGCTTGGGATAAAAGTTGTGATGAATGCCAAAGGACAGGCAACATATCTCGCCGTCACGAGATGACGATGACCACAATTCAAGAGGCGGAGGTTTTTGACATGTGGGGGATCAACTTTTTAGGGCCGTTCGTCAGCTCATATGGTAACAAATATATATTGGTAGTGGTTGACTATGTATCCAAATGGGTCTAAGCGGTGTCTATCCCAACTAATGATGCAAAAGGGGTGAAAAGTTTCCTAAAGAAAAACATCTTCACATGTTTTGGCACCCCTAGAGCTATAATCAGTGATGAGCATTCGCATGCTTGTTGGAAAAGTATGGAGTTTGCCACAAAGTAGACTCACCGTACCACCCACAAACAAGCAGGCATGTTGAAGTGTCCAATATGGAAATTAAAAGTGTCCTGACAAAAATAGTGAATGCAACAAGGACCGATTGGGCAAAGAAGTTGGATGATGCATTGTGGGCATACCGCACATCATTCAAAACTCCAATTGGTATGTCACCATACAAGTTGGTATTTGGAAAGGCATGCCACCTTTCGGTAGAGCTCTAACATAAAGCACTATGGGCATTGCGGCAGTTGAATTTGGATATGGAGACCGCAGGCACCACCAGAGTCACTGGGCTACAGGAGCATGAGGAATTCAGGTTCCAAGCATTCGAGAGTGCTAAACTATACAAAGAAAAGGATGAAACTAATGCATGATAAGCACATCTTAAATCAGCACTTCAAACCCGGAGAGCTAGTGTTGTTATACGACTCGAGATTGAGGTTGTTTCCGGGTAAGTTGCAGTCCCGATGGTCAGGACCCTTCAGAGTGGTGCAAATGTTCTTAAGTGGAGCTGTGGAGATTGAATCAGCAGATGGGACAAATAAGTACACAGTGAATGGGCAAAGGTTGAAACACTACCTTGGAATGACCTAAGAAAAAGGGGATAGAGTGGTAATAACTTTGGAAGATCCCCAGTACGCGAATGAGGAGTAATGATCAAAACATGCGTCGTGCCGCGACGTAAAATCAGGCGCTTCCTGGGAGGCAACCCATGAGTTGTTGTAATTCATCGTGCCGCGACGTTAACTCATGCGCTTCTTGGGAGGCAACCCATGATCTTCTTTTGTTTTTCTGTTGGTGTTTTATTTGATGTGAACGATATTAATTGAAGAAATAGTGTGCAGGGAATGACTTGGGCACATCGGAAGGAATCGGGGTCAAAAATTAATCCCGCAAGAGGTATAAATTGAAGAAAATAGAAAAATGTTCGAAACAGCACTCTGCGACCGCGAACGCAACTGCGGACGGAGCGTGGATTTTAATGGTCTTTCTGCCCAGCTTCCACGATTGCAAACGCGACCGCGGACGAGGCGCGAAGTTTAATGGTCTTTCTGCCCAGCGTCCGCGACCGTGGAGCTGGGTGCAGACGGGGCAGACAGGTAAGTTTTTTTTCTTTTCTTTTTTTAATTCACCCTAAAACCTAGTTCCCCCTCCCACTTAAACTCTAACATCTGTCCAACCTTCCCACTTTCCCCATTCCCTTTCCCTTCTTCTACTCTCCCTCTCCCTCTCCCCCTCAAATTCTCAAAATACACAACCCTTCTTCCCCCATCTTCCCCCTCTAACATCATAAAAATCTCTACTTCTCTCATCCTCTCTCCATTGACAAGATCCCACCTCCACCACCTCAAGAATCTCAAGTAAGTACATGATTTCTCTCGTCCTTCTTAATTTTGTTTCTTTTGTAGTTTTATTTTCAGATTTTTATATTGATTTTAGCTTAAATTTCTCTTCTTTTTAGTTTTTAGTGTATATAATGGGTAGGAAAAATCATGACTTGTTGTATTAGAGGTAGTTGGTAGTAGATATGGGTGTGTGAGGCCATTAGATGTGATATGGGAGGCTTGGTAACTTCATGGGGTATTTGTGCTACTTTTTAGCCATATGCACACTAGGTGTTTGTTAAATTGCCTCAAGGAGATTTAAATTCAATTGTGACCATGGTGCGGGTGAAGTCTGAGTAACCGCCCGAGGTTCACAAAAGTGGCACCCCTACTAATAGTGGCACTTGTTTTGTCAGTATCATGTATCCCTCTCGGAAGAGACGTGTTACAGGATCCTTGGCCAATGGACCGGGAAGTTCCTCTAGATCTCGGGCACCAGCTAGCACGAGCCAATTTGACAATCGCTCTCCAGGTTGAATGCCCAAACATGTATCCGGAATTGATGAGGCGTCGACTCAAAATATTCTTTGAAGAGCTAGAGGAAGGCAATATGATGCTTGTAAGGAAATTTTATGCCAATTTCCCGGAACATGAGAATTGGGTTTTAATGGTGCGCCAAACCAGGGTGGATGCTTCACTCGATACCATCTAATTAGTGTATAGGTTGCTGGTTTTCGATGGAGGTGAGTATTTTTATGAGACATACTAGCAAAAGCCCGTCACTTGTAATCTATTCATCCAAACCATTTGTGTGCCGAGCAAGGAGGTAGTTTGGGTTACACCGGGGAGCGTCTTGAATTCATCCCACCTCACTTGGGAGGCAAAGTGATGTCTTACTATAATCAACAATCGTTTGCCGCCATCGCATAAAACCAATGATGTAAATGGACCTAGGGCGGCAGCGATTTGGTTTTTTGTGAATAGCCGAGATTTTGATGTGGCCCGGCTCATCCAGGCGGAAATGTTCGTCCGCTCACCCGAGAAGAAGTATGGATTTTACTTTTCATATCTGGTCACCAGATTCTGCCGAGCAGTGAGAGTTCCCGAGAACCTCAACATGGATGGGAAGGTGCCAAAGGAGGCTGCGTTCCGGGCAAGCAAAGTAACCATTGGGAAGGACCCGGTGGCACCTGGAGCTGCTCATGATGACACCTCGGATAAGTCTGAGGATGATTATGATGGAAAATAGGAGGCTATGCATGCCTTACCCCCACAGGTGCAGATCCTAGATGAGGTTGATCCATCTCAGGCCCGCCTGACAGCGTTGGAATAGGATATGGCAGGGCTGCGCACTTTGGTCACAGACCTGCGGTACTAGAGTCGATGCTCTGGCTACTCAAAATGCAAAGTCCGAAAAGAAGATTATGGGTTGGCTGCGGGCGCTAGGACGAGCTTGTCACCTCAACCCTGGCACTGTCTCCAACCAGGACTGAGTTACCAGGAAGTCCCCTTACCTTACCTTGCTTTAATTTATTTGACATGGTAACATGCCAATTTTTTAAGTGTGGCGTGGGGGATGATGTTGTATATTGTTTTATATGTATATAATTGTTTTGTTGTTTCTTTTGTTAAGATAACTTCGACTTGGCCCGACGGTGGATACAATTCGACGGGTTTCTTGAGAGACTAAAGTCGAACAAAAAAAAATTTGGTTTTGTAGTGGTGTATCAAATCCCCCTTGGTTTTTCTTTAAACCACGGTTCTTTTCCAAGGGTTTTATTTGAACCGGGTGTAGTTAATTTTTTTTTATTATTATTATTTTTAGTTAGGAACTTATGGGCGAGGGGAAGAATTTAAATAGTATCCCCTAACTCCATGGTGTCTTGAATATAGACACTTAGGCTCATTGGTTGACTCTTGTGAGAAGGCCTTAAAATGTGTGTTCTTGGTTTGGCTGAAGTACCCTGGGTGGAATGTCTGATGATCTAAACTGGATTGATTCATGTGCTATATGTGTTTGAGGCTTTGTGTATTATATGCTAACATTTAACACCTAGAACTTGCCTCGTGTGTTTACAAAGCGAAATGGTAATCTTATTTGGTCTAGGAAGTGATACAGACATTTCTTTGTTGAACCACATATATACATGTTCCACCCACCTAATTGTTGTATACCATAGTTAACCCCTTTGAGCATGTAATCTTGTTTCTTTGGCAATCACATTACAAGTCGTATCCAATTTTTGAATTATCCATCTATTTGAACCGTGTCACCTCTCTTAAGCACTTGAATTGTGATAAACAATGTAAAAGTTAAAGTGTGGGGTGGTTAGTTTGGCTTTTGAGTGGAACTGATGAAATAAGGAGAAAGTTTCACTGTGTTGAAAAGTAATACTAAAAGCCACATGAACAAAAAAAAGAGAATTGTATTGTGTAAAGAATAGTCTTTGATGGTGGTGGTTTTTTATATAAGTGTGCTTAAATAAGTATGGGGTATTACATATTGATGTAAAGGTGAAATTGTGGTTTGACATAAGTATGGGCTTGAATGTAAAATATATGTATTAAAGTATTTAGGGGGGTGTAGTCACTCTAATATCTAAATGTATCATACCCTACCTGCAGCCTACATTACAACCAAATAAAGTCCTAATTGATCCTAGACTTAATGAGCTCGATTAGTAGAGTAGTACACTACGGGCAAGAATATGGTGCATTTTCTGTGGCACAAGAAATGTTCTTTCTGAGGGTGAGCGAATTTTATTTCCTTTTGAAATTCTCGGTGTGCGTGAATTATTCTGATTATGAAATAATTCTCTCTTGTGGTGAGTAGGCACTTGACTCATGAAAGAGAGGTAAGTCTCGACCTTTGACTTAGAGTCAGTAGCCGGTCAAGGACATTGCGCTACCAGGAAGAGTCCACTCTTGAGGTGTGGATGTGTAGGGAAGTTGCTTAGGGAAGTTAAGCATGTGGAGTGTGGTTCTGTTGCTCGAGGACGATCAATGGTTTAAGTGTTTAGTGTTGATAGTAGTCTATATTATGCATTGTAGACGCTATTTATACTCTAATTTAACCGCACTTTATTGATGTTTAAATGCTAAAAAATAACAAAATGCTCTAATGGAGAAATTTATGCTTTGCAGGAGCCACTCCGAGCTAGGAGGGAGATAAAGAGCGTTTTGAAGTCAATTATGAACATACAAGTCCAATCGAATGATAGCCCTGATGAAAAAGAGCGAGGAAAACAAGGAAAAATGCAAGAGGCAGGTCCGCGACCGCAGACCTAGGAGCGCAGGAACACGGAGGAAAACAGTGAAGCAGTGCACGTCCGCGGTCGAGTTCGCGGTTGAGTCCACGACCGCGGACAGGTTTTTAAAAGCGATAAACTGCAGGGGCTCTTGTGTAAATTCTTGAGAAATTAACCAAAACCTATAAGAGCCCAAACTCGCCCAGAAGTCAGATTAGGCTTGTTTTTAGACATAATTGGAAGCAAGAACAAGTGAGAGGAGATCAAGTAATTCTTTAGAGTTTCTTTCTTCTTCTTTCTATTCATTATTGTGAATCATGAATCGTATGTTTTGTATTAGTATGAATAGCTAAACCTTTAATTGTGGGTTTAGAAATAACAAAGTTTTGGTGGGATAATTCTGAGTTGCATAAATTGTTAGCTAAGAGTAGTTCGAAAGAATGCTTCCAGTAAATTATCGTAATTGATCGAGAGATAATTACGGTAGTCCGGAACTCATAATCCTGATAGAGTATTACTGCGAGATTATAGCTAAAGAGTTGAGAATTAATCCGGCAATTGGGGATATCAATAGCCCTAGATCCTTTTACCATTGAATTCAACTTTATTCTTGATTATTGCTAGTTTTATTATCATTTTACATTAGCTAAATAAATTTCACTGTTATTTTATAAAAATCTTGCACCCAGAAGTCGTCTGAGCTTGTCATTAGCATCACTAAAAGTTGTAGTCAATAGGTTAGTTCCCTGTGGGATTCGACTCCGGACTTGAACCGGATTATATTTTCAGCAACCGTGATGCGAGGCGAGAATTCATGGTTTAACATGTTATATGCCCTACATTTTATGTGCGCTAATGATAAAAATACACGTTTTATGTGCATAATAGAGTCTTTTTCATGTGTAGGTGAATTGGAGATGGAAGTCGAGCTAAAGGGATGCAAATACATCGAAAATACGCTCA
Organism: Nicotiana paniculata; assembly: GCA_005239505.1. Taxonomy (NCBI): domain Eukaryota; kingdom Viridiplantae; phylum Streptophyta; class Magnoliopsida; order Solanales; family Solanaceae; genus Nicotiana; species Nicotiana paniculata. The sequence goes on along the minus strand of ML316830.1, from coordinate 432 downwards.
AGAGGCGAGGAGTAGTGCACTGGGCTATAGCTGGGCGCCAGAGCCTAAACGCCTGACCTTGCCTGGCGTTAGCCAGGGGCCAGAGCCCAAACGCTTGACCCTGTCTGGCATTAGCTAGGCGTTAGAACCCAAACGCCTGCCTTAGCCNTGAGCAAAGCAAAAACACTGATTTTTATCTCCTTAGTTCATTACTCTGTAATTCAATTATGCAAGTTATTTTAGATTTGATATTTATGAATATGAGTAGCTAACTTTCTTAATCTAGGGTTTTGGTGAAACTCGTTGGGGGACAAATTTATGGTGATATTAATATAGTTTGGTTGATTGTTCATCTATATTTGTTCAATTACGTTCTTGTTGTAGATAATTGAATTAGTGTGTATCTACTTGAGAGAGAGTGCATATTTAGGTAATTGTTTGAACAACACCATT